>WEKW01021564.1:0-11518 GCA_013389905.1 Sula dactylatra | reverse complement strand
GCTCGCCTCTCCCTGCCGCCCGCTCTCGCTTCCTCCCGCCTGTTGCCTCTGCCTTCGCCCGGCGGCTCCCGTTCCTCCTCCTCCTTCTCCTCGCAGCCGCCCGCGGTTCGCCCGGCCGTCCCCGCCCTCCCCTCAGTGCCACCGGCGGCGAGGAGGCAAAGGGCCAGAGGGAACTCCCCCCTCTCCGCGCCGCTCGGGCCTGGAGCGCCCGCCTGTCACCGCCGTGCCGTTCCCCGACCCGCTTCCACAAGCGGCCTTAACTTGATAAACTAGTTTCTCAAGTGCCGTTGCAGCAGGTGCTAGTCGGCCAAGGAATTGCAGTGGCCTGCGTCTTCACGGCGCGCCACGAAAGACCGAAGTTGTGAGGGGTTCCGCTTGGCCGCAGTCGGAGCGCGGGGTAAGTGTGCGGTCAGATGTACGCTTGTGCAATATGCAAGAGTGCAAGACCTCACTTGTGTGCACGCACGAATTACCTAAGTGTGTGCAAAACTGAGCCTTGTGCAGTGGAGGCCAGGTTTGGTTCCAGCACCCCTCTTGTGTGCGCGCACGAGTTACCTAAGTGTGTGCAAAACTGAGCCTTGTGCAGTGGAGGCCAGGTTTGGTTCCAGCACCCCTCTTGTGTGCGCGCACGAGTTACCTAAGTGTGTGCAAAACTGAGCCTTGTGCAGTGGAGGCCAGGTTTGGTTCCTGGAGGCAACTGGGTTGCGGCTTTGTGAAGCAGTTGTAGTATTGGTGTAGTAGTGATTGGTGGCTTTGTTGTATCAGATGTCCAAAAAAGATCACCTGCAAGCAGATAGTTAGGACTGGAGATGCGAGAACAAAATTATCTCAGCCCGGAGTAGGTAAAGAAGAGATTAGGAGCACTTGGGTAAACCAAATGTTTTCAGATTGTTTGAGTCTAGTGAATGTGATCGAAAGACAGTTAAACAATTGACTGACTTAAGAAGGTGAGTGAGATGCTGAAAAAACAGAAGAGACAACTGTAAATTGCTGTAATCAAAGGGGGATGGAGCCAGAGAAATACAGCTCGATCAGTGAAATTAACTGAAATTCCCCAGAAAAATCCTAGGACAAATAATCTCACAAACTATTTTTAGCACCTAGATGATAACCAGGGAATGACAGCAGTCAACATGGATTTGTCAAAAATAAATCACGCCAGATGACTTGATTTTCTCCTCCAGTAAGGAACAGGCCTTGTGGATAGGACACAGCTGTTGTCAGTTTGATTAGGTTTAGACACTTACATGACATTTTCATTGAAAAGTTAGAGAAATACAGTGCGGACAGATGTGTTATAAGGTCTACACAGAACTGACTGGAGAGCAAGCAGTAGTTCACTGTCAAAAGGAAAGAATATATTGCTGGGTTCCTAGAGCCTTCTTCAGTCTGGGTCTTCTTGTTATTAATGATGTAAATAATGGAACAGAGAACATACTTATTAACTTTGCAAGTGATGCAAAGCTGAAGGGGACAGAAGAGAATATTAAAATAGTCTTGATCATTCAGAAGCATGCTTTTTTTAAAAAATAAAGAAGATAGTAAGATTGAGTTGCGTCCAGCACATTAAACTGGTATAACCCATGTGGTATATAAATCATCACTGCCTTTTCTCTTACCCTTGCTACTCATTGTTTCTCACAGTGTCTGTTGCGGTTTAATCCCAGCCGGCAGCTCAGCCCCGCACAGCCGCTCGCTCACTCCCCCCTGGTGCGATGGGGCAGAGAATCAGAAGGGTAAAAGTGAGAAAACTCATGGGTGGAGATAAAGACAGTTTAACAGGTAAAGCAAAAGCCGCGCACACAAGCAAAGCAAAACAAGGAATTCATTCACTCCCTCCCACGGGCAGGCAGGTGTTCAGCCATCCCCAGGAAAGCAGGGCTCCATCACACATAACAGTGACTTGGGAAGGCAAACGCCATCGCTCCCAACATCCCCCCTTCCTCCTCCTCCCCTAGCTCCATGTGCTGAGCATGAGCCATGTGGTGTGGGACATCCCTGGGGTCAGTTGGGGTCACTGTCCCGGCCGTGTCCCCTCCCAACTCCTTGTGCCCCCCCCAGCCCCTCGCTGGTGGGGTGGGGTGAGAGGCAGAAAAGGCCTTGGCTCTGTGCAAGCCCTGCTCAGCAGTAAGGGAAACCCCCCTGGGTTATCAACACTGTTTCCAGCACAACTCCAAAACACAGCCCCATACCAGCTACTATGAAGAAAATTAACCCTATCCCAGCCAAAACCAACGCATTCTCCATGCCTTTTTTTTTTTTTCCTTCGCTTGAGATGTTTAGCTGCCTGCTGGGTTAAACCACAATATTGTCCTATGCCAGCATCAGCTTTTCTGGGGCTATGTGGTTGACTGTATAAAACAGCTGATTAACTTTACAATTATAATTCCAGAGGTAGTTGTAACCCGGGGCACTTTGCTGATCTATGTGATCCTAGTTTGGGTCATGGCGATGGATGAGGTGACCTGCTGATTTCTTGTTTTTCTGTGATTTTCCACTCATTAGAAAGAAGGAACATAGTTGGTATGAAACTGGATATTCTGGTACGATTGATATTTCTTTGCAACAGCACAATATCATTAGTTCACGTTCAGATCATGATCCACTGTAAATCCAAAAGATCTGGTTGTCTGATCTTGATCTGCTGGGTGGCTTAGGCACAGTTCCTTCATTCTCTGTGTTTCAGTTTCCTCAGCTTTTTTGAAAAGCAGTCTGAAATCTGTGAATGAATGTCATGATAAAGATCTATATGACTAAAGATGCATTACAACCCAGGTGGGAGGGTCCTGTGCAAGTATTGTTACGTACTTATTCTGCTCTCAAAGTTGCCGGTAAAGATGCGTGTATTCACCACTCTCAGGTGAAAGCTGCGCCGAACTCCTGGTCACGATCCTCCCTTTGCTGCTGTTGAACACGATCGGAGGACTTCCACTACAACACGTAACTCAGTTCAAACCAGTGGCTATTATTAGCAAAGACTGCCGTAAATAATTCAGATTAATTTTGTGTGCAGTATGGGTCAGATATCATGAAAGCTGCAACTACACATTTGTCATACGCCGTTCCCAAATTATTATCCGCAGTGTGACAGATTCTGTTTATTAAGGCGCTTCACTGACGAGACACCAGGCAGTTAACTTATACCACAATTTATTAAGTTTTCCACTGTCCTTAAGCAAATCTCTTTAACCCATATAGTAAGCTCAATACATAATAAGACAAAAGTTGGTAGAGGTTGATACATGAAATCGGGGGAAGGGGGATACAATCTGTTCGGTGGTCCAGTAGTCTGTGGCAAGGTCAGAGGTGATGGGGGTCTCAGGCCAGCTGAGAGGGAGCTCCACCGAGTTGTTCCCATTCTCCGATTTTATAGCTGGTGTGAAGCCCCTAGTCCCTACATATCTTTGTACCCAGAGCCTTAATTGCCACAGCACACCCTGCTACGACTTCTGGAGCTGAACAGGGGCTGTTTGGGTAGATAAATGAGGGGCGAGGAGGGAGGAAGGCCTCATGGTTCAGTGAAAATATTCACGCTTCTGTAATTTAAAAGAGCACCACAACTAAACCCTTAACCATGAGTTGTGCTTGTGATCAGTGTTCAGCTGTGAGTGGGTGACAGCTTCTTGATTTGGTTTAAATACTTCCCTCGGGGTGTTTTGTTAGAAACTGTCTAGGCTCTTGACAGAAGTTTAGGCCTAATTTTCTGGAGCTCATAAGCAGTGTGGGGAGTGGCAGAGGTATATCATGGGAGTCTGCATAGTTGGGGCTGTGGGGCTAAGCAAGGGGTGACTACCAAGTCTTCACCCGATTCCACCCCTCACCCCATCGTGGCATTCCCCTCTTCAGCAGACACTTGACATTAGTCCAGTCCCAGCGTCGGGACCCCACAACATTTCATAGGTGTGAGCGCACCCCTGTCACTAATACATAATGACTTAAACTTGCCCAGCTTTAAGGTGAACCTAACCTACAGTCAACATCCCAATACAGGGAAAGTCTCAACACCGGCCACATGGTCAAATCAGCATGCTCTGCGATTTCAGCTTCTCCGTGTAACTCCCTCTGGATCTTGTGTGTATGTGGTTAATGCTAGTGCACCATCAGTAATTCTGAACAACAGTGACTTAATCTGTAATACGACAACAAAGGTTTCCTATTACTCTGCTGATAATCTATCTTCCAAAGGGATGGTTTCTATTATGTGGACTCCAGGCCTATAATTATATACCCAAAAATGCAGCCACAGGTCTATGAACACTTGGAAGACTCACAGTCTCCATACTAAAAAGAAATACCTCAACCTAATATGACACAAAAAGAAGCAGAAGGAGCCTCTCTCAGGCCCTGCCAGCGAATTGTGACTCAAATGCAAATCTGTTGATCAAAGCAGAAGCAGTAGCGTTAAGTGCATCATCAGTGGAAGTCCCTGCACTAGCACTAGGTGCCAACCTCCAGCTGACAGAGGTGGCTTGTACACTAGCAAAGACTTTGAATGCCACCTCCACTTTGATTCTATTACTACAAGAGGAACAACATTCAATCTGGGAAGCAATCTTAGAAAATAGAGCAGCTGTAGATTAATTGTCCTTTAGGGCCAACCATGGGTGTGAAGATTTTGAAGGACACTGCTGTTTCAATCTCACAGATAATGATAAACCAATAGAAGCCCAACAGAAAAACTGAAAATCTTTAGTACAAAACATAAGAGAGGATCTGAAAAGAATAGAATGGTGGAACTGGTTGTCACATCTCCTTTTTTCTGTTACCCCAATACTGAAACAATTTATCAGTTTCATATTAACAATATTAGGAGTTTTACTTCTTTTAGGGATCACAGTCTGCTGTTTTGCTCAACCTGTCTTGCTCAAATTCGTGGGTACAAATACTACTCTGCTCCAATCTAAAGTGTGCAAGTATGCACAAAACAAAAGGAGAGAATGTCACATAAGAAAAAACTACCACATAAAGATGGCTTTGAAGACATGCACAAGTGAACTTGACCGACAGTGACCTCGCCTGTACGAGAGGGTCTGCTGTTAGAAGAAACCAGACCAAACCAGTTGAAAGCGGCAAAGTTGCAACAAAACGGTGCGAACTCAGTTAATAAATATGCATTAAGTGTGCTTGCACAGGAGGTTTGCATGAACAAATACTCAAAAGTGAATGGTAACAAGTGAAGTCGTGGCCAATGCCAATAGGTTATGGAAATTGTAAAAACGAATACATGAGTAGTCTTAAAATTGTATATAAAGAATCAAAGCACGGAGTCCTTCTCAGGCTCCCAGCCGAGAAGTACCTTATTGCTGGCAATAAAAGGGGTTTTAGCTAGTGTGTACTTCTGCTACCTTCTTTCTGGTACCTGTGCACAAACTGGAAGAAGAAAAGAAGAAAATGCGAGCAAGTCTTTTCTGCTAACAACTGACTATGGTAAGCACTGATGACTTGTTTCGTTTTACTGAGCATGAACATGGGAAATACACTGATCAGTTTTGATTTCCATTTTTAAGCAATTTTATTGTACTTCAGTGACAGGGCAAGAGAATATTAAATGTAGTCTTCAAAACTGTTTAGTTTAGGAAAAACATCCAACCATGAATATTTTCTTTCACTGTTAATTTTGATAAATGCAGCATGCTCAAATTGAGCAGGAGTGAGGAGAAATACCAGTTCAGAAATAGGTTTCTTTTCTCTTCCAGTTTTTGTATATAACTTGTAAAAGGTCATGTTCAGAATAACTGTTGGTGATTCATTCTCAAGTTTTGGCAAAAAAATCAGCACTGTCCTTTCTAGGGCACAAGAAGATGCCTCCCAGCAAATCAGTAAGGTCGTGTCTTTTTTCTTGCGTGCCGATACCAGCAAGTAAAATAATCAAGAGCTAGTGGTTATATTGTCATTAATCCCTATAGTAAATATTCCCCCCCCCCCAAAAAAAAGGAGATGCTTATAGATATTATACATTTTATGTTGAATTATCCACAGTTCACATTTTGAAAACTACATTTGCAAGCAGAATTGCCTATAGGGCAACCACCCAGAAAAATTCAATCTGGTAAGCCACTCGGTACAGGGTGGCTTTTTTCGTTGTTATTTTGCTGTTTGGGTTGGGGTTTTTTTTTCTTGCTACACATTAGAGATTCTTCCATCAGTTATTCTGACTTCCTTCTGTTTAGACAGTCACTCACGTGTTTTTAATGAATTTAAAGAAGGGCTTGTGGTCGTGTAATTGCTGATTTCCTCTCAAGGAATTTTCTTGAGAGAAAGATGAAAGACTGTTGCATTTATCATATCTCTCCCTGTCAGCTGATTTAGCTAGAACATATGCTAGACAATACTGAAAAAAAGTAAATGTCAACTTGAAACATTCAAAATAGGAGCTTAAAAAGCGTATCACTTTTTCATGTTTTTTCAGTTCTGATGGAGTGAAAATAATTATATAAAGCACCAGCAAAAAACTTGTTAGATGACTACTGCGTGAACCAGCTTTTTGTTGAATCAAATTTCTGTCATGTTTGCAGTGTTTGACTTATTTTTCCCTTACATAAAAATCTGCAATACTAATAGATGCAAAACCAGTTGGATGTAAAAGCAGGGAGAAATAAAGAAATATCATGAATGTGTGAGGTTTGCTTTAAGATAAAGAAAATCCTAGTTAACAGTTCATCTGCATATTAAGTACTCTACCCCTGTTGAAGTTAAAAGGTCAAACAGCGCTGTCGGTAGCTGTAATACAGGTTGAGGATGCATCTGAGAAATGGTGATACTTTTCTGTGTAGGTTCGTATGTTAAATGACCAAAGGCGTTCTCTGAAGTTGTTTGGAGCTTGGGGAGGGATATTTTTGTTAAGATGAGTGTGAAAAAATTGGATCTGCTATAAAACATATAAAATGTGTTTCCATATAAGATATATGGAAACATATAAAACATGTAAACATATAAAACATAAAACATATAAAATGTTTCCGTATAAAATGGAAAATTAAAGTTTCCAGATGTTATGTGTTCTTCTTAAACTAAACTTTGAGTATCTTGAGAACTACCAGAAAGAAGACAACTGCTCCTTTCACACGTCAGTAACTAAACATTTTATGCCTTAAAGTGCTCAACGACATTTGCTCCCTTTTGTGTTTGTGCCCTGTATTTAGCCACTTTTCAGTTTTCAAGGCATTTGCTTTGTTTCATGTCCAGTGCTAGCACCGTAATATTGCTAAGTATAATAAAAGGCATTTCACAAAGAACCGCCCAAACTCTTTTTCTTGGAAGCTCGGCCTTAACAGCACTTTCCTCACTGTTGCATTCCAAGTCAGAATATTAAATTAATATGATGCACACTTCTAGGTGCTTGTATCTAATACATTTCCTAACAACACTTAGCTAGTCTTTCAGTGACCCAGACGCAAATGGAAGGTGATCTCTGAAATATCTATAGGTAGACTACAAGATACTTTTCATGCTGATGTCTCAGAAAAATAAGTGAAGTCAATGAATGAAATTGCTGTTTAATTTGATTGCCATATTAGTTTTACAAGAATTGTTACCCTGGTTCATGTTTGTTAGAGCTGATTTTAGCTGTGGCTGGTATACGTAGGAGGCATGTGATTCTGTACATCTACATAGATATGCAGGGAGAAGAATCTGTGCTTTCTATTTTTGTTCTCTTTTGCTGTAGTTTATTGTGCACATTGACATCCATGAATACCTACTGAAAACCCTTTTAGTTAAGACTAAGGTCAGTCTTAAAAACTGAAATCTCACTTCTGATGATGAGACACTGTCACTACTTATAAATCTCAGCCTGAGAGATTCTGAATTCTGTGTCTTCCCTAAACTTCTGTGTGGAATTTGCCTTTATTGTTTATACCACAGTGACATTTGGTATTCAAAATCAGAGAACCACTATGTTCAACGTAATGTAAAACAAACGTAATTCCAGACTTGGAAACAAAATAACAGGTAGGAAGGAGAACTATTACATGATGTAATCCGTGGTTAATTAAGTTGTATGAAATTTGTACTATTCCATTCTATCGTGGAATAGTATGTGATCAGGTCTATTATGTCATATTATTGTGTTATCACTGTGTATTTTTATGTCTTGTGATATTTAGGGAAGGAGGTGTTCAATTCCTGAGCTTTTACAGTGATATATCAGGCGTACATTTTTTGCAAAGATTTCTGAGCCAGACAGGGGTTCTGTTAGGTCTTCCTGTCATTTGTTAGCATACATAGATAGCAGTCACACATTTTAACATTTCTGTTGAATATAATCCATGAAAATAGATGCTGTAACATACCAAAAGGCTGCTCTTATACCCTTGGATTGGGTTTGCGTGGCAAGGTTCAGGTAGCAGGGGGGCTGCAGGGGTGGCTTGTGTGAGAAGATGCCAGAAGCTCCCCCTATGTCCAATTAAGCCAATTGGTGTAGGTGGCAGCGCCTCTGGGATAACATATTTAAGAAGGGGAAAAAACCTGTTGCGCAACAGCAGCTAAGAGAGAGGAGTGAAACTATGTGAGAGGAACAGCCCTGCAGACACCAAGGTCAGTGAAGAAGGAGAGGAGGATGCTCCAGGTGCTGGAGCAGAGATTCCCCTGCAGCCCGTGGTGAAGACCGTGGTGAAGGATGTCTTTAGAGTTTGTTTTAATAAATTATTGAGGAAAAATGGGTATACTCACATGTTTACTGTGCAAGTTAATGCATTTTATAAAGTGTAGGAGCCTCACACAAGTCAGAGGTCACGTTTAAGTTGTTATTGAAAGGTTAATTTAACCATTTTGTTAAAAAGACTATATGGAATAACGAGCCCTCTAGTGGTTGCTCACCCTCTTTCATTCTCATTATAATGCTCAAGTAACTAACACCATTAAAAAACCCCACCCTTTCTTTTTCAGCAGCAGCACAATTTTTGTTGTTTTATCTCTTGAGGATGTTGTTATCACTACTTTTCTACCCATAGGAAATGAAATAGTAAGAATTGGACTAGTTCAGTTCTAATGACACATGACACACCTGCGGGATGCGTGATACCCTTCTATAAGGCAGTTTTACTTTAAATACGAAGAATACGTGCCTGTTTCTGCAAAAGGCGTGATGACAGGGCATTTGCTCACTGAGGGCTTGGCAGGGGCCTAGGCACATCAAGCGGTTTTTAATACTTCATACACTGGTATGTTGGAAAAAGCTGTTAAAGTTTGCAGAAAGGAAGGCGCAACTTGTGTTCTCTCCTGTTACAGCTGAAAGAGGGAAATAGGTTTCACAGTTCTCTAATAAGGTGGGGTAGGAGGGAACTGGCTCTAAACTGCAGCAGTCACTGGACTGAAATTTAGTGATACATAATTTGAATTAAGTTTTCTTGAAATGTATAAGGATTGCATTTTTTTGGAAAGGAGTTGATTTGTAAATATAAGAGGGGGTTTTGCTTAGGCCAATGTAATGCATAGTGTTTGAAGGAAACAAGAAAATATGTATTTTATGCAGATTTAATATCTCTGCTCATGTTCTCATCTCAGTATTCAGATGAATCCTGTAGTCGATGGCTCCTTTGTTCGTACTACCTCAGTGGATGCTTGTTAAGAGTTTTCAGTAATATAACAGGGGAGACAAATGAGTTTTTCTTTTTCAGGTCTGTGATTTCCAGACAGCTCAGCCCCTTTCAGTCTCTTTCATAAATCTTAGAAATAGTTACCACAGAGCTCTCTAAATTGTCTCGAGACTCATGGTTTATGTACATGTGAGCATTTTAACAGCTTGGCTGATGGTATGCATCATGCTTCAGAGCTAGTTGCTTTTTGTTTTCTCCTCTGGCTGATTGCTGGGAAGACTTTTTGCACAATCTCAACCTTGACACAATCTTTTCCTGCCTGGACAGGGACTCGGGGCTATGGTGCTCAGTACAGGTGTTTTATCTAGCAGGTCGTATTGGACTCAGCAGCAGATTTTTCTGTTTAGAAACTCTGGCTAATGGTGAAAAGAGGTACCCAAATTATGTCCTTAAAACCTTCTTTACTAGAAACAGAGAAAAAGGGATAAGCAGAAACTGTAGTGTGGGCGCACAGCTCACAGGAGTGGCCAGACTTCCAGAAGCATGTAATTGAAAACTTTACCCAATAAAGGGGGAAAGAGTAACAAAAATATTTGTATCCCAGCTTGAAACATTTCAAGTTATTCATGTTTTTCAGATCCATTTGCTGCTGTTTATAAAGTCCAAAGAGCACATATGTGAGCTACATGAGCAAAGAAAACTAGCTGTTCAGTTACACAAGCAGAATAAGGTACAGCTTTCTCATTAAAAGATTCTTCAAAACCTTCACCATAATACTAGTACGTGCCCTCTCCTGTTTCTGTGATGCCATGAGGCATCTGCCAATTACATAAATGAAACACGGTATATTTCAAATATACTAGGTATTTATATAATTGGTATCTCTACCTGTGAAGGTGTTTGCACTGGTATCTTGTGAATAGAGAATACTACCTGCTGTTACTTGACAGGGAAGTGATATTAATATGGGAGAAAGTGTGGCATAATCAGTGCCTGTCTAATTGGTATTATCAAAATAATTCCTTGTATTCTGAGAACTGTTTTGTAATACGTCAGAATCTGACTTCATTCCCCAAAAAAACCTGACAGAGGTGAACGAATTATTTGAGTGGTGCAAGATCAAGTTCAAAACATTCTACTGATACAGAGTAAATTCTAACAACAGTGCAACATCCTACCAAAGCACTGATTTCTGTGTTGGGATCTTAATGTCTTCCCAAAATGCTTTAGTATCTTTTGGCTGGACGGTTTTGCTAGCTGGCAGGTTTGCTCCAGCTCCCATTAAAATATGAAGCAAAAATTGCATTGTGACTTGAATCAGTCACCTGAAACATGTACCCGTTTGAACTTTTGAAACCTTCATCGAAAGAAGATGCTGAAAACAGACTCCAGGTTAGGCAATGCTGTATACATATAATCTCAGGAGGTAAGTGGGGGACAGGTTTACGAAGGGAATATAAGCCCTGTATTTCATGGTACTGCATCTGTAAATGCAATGTGTACATTTAGTATATACCTTATTAAGATCGATGCTTGCCATTAGGGTTCTAAATTTTCTCATTCTGTGCAGTCTTGTGGAAATGTTTGTTTTCCTGACAAATAAGTCTATAAAAGCCTAGAGAAGAAGTCATCTGGAACTAGGAGGAAACTCTCTTTGTTAGAAGATCTAGGACAAGAGCGACCATTTTGCAAGACAGAGTACTTGAAAACCCATCTAGGTAGAGCTACAATGCTGGCCCTGAGGTATAAAACAAATATCAAAGTTTGGACAAACTAGTTTGCTCATGTAGAAACTATGGGGTTTGGAACTCTGGAAGAAAAGAACTGAAGAGGAATTGAGATACAATATTCAGCAGTAGTGTTGAGCACAAAAAAGCTTCTTTGAGACTTAATTTTTCTGCTTTGAAATGTTGTGAGCAAGTGGGTTCACTGCAAGGATCTAATTAAACCTGTCTTGGGTAGAGGGGTGAGTTTGGAAGAGG
>WEKW01021563.1:107041-191119 GCA_013389905.1 Sula dactylatra | reverse complement strand
CATGAGCCAGCACTGTGCCCTTGTGGCCAAGAAGGCCAACGGTATCCTGGGGTGCATTGAAAGGAGTGTGGCCAGCAGGTCGAGGGAGGTTATCCTCCCCCTCTGCTCTGCCCTAGTGAGGCCACATCTGCAGTACTGTGTCCAGTTCTGGGCTCCCCAATTCAAGAAAGACAGGGAACTACTGCAGAGAGTCCAGCAGAGAGCTAAAAAGATGACCAGGGGACTGGAACATCTCTCTTATGAAGAAAGGCTGAGAGACCTGGGTTTGTTCAGCCTGGAGAAGAGAAGACTGAGGGGGGATCTCATCAATACTTCTAAATATCTAAAGGGTGGATGTCAAGAGGATGAGGCCAGACTCTTTTCAGTGGTGCCCAATGACAGGACAAGGGGCAATGGGCCCAAGTTGGAACACAGGAAGTTCCACCTGAATATGAGGAAAAACTTCTGTACTGTGAGGGTGACAGAGCTCTGGAACAGGCTGCCCAGAGAGGCTGTGGAGTTTCCTTCCCTGGAGACATTCAAAACCCGCCTGGATGCAGTCCTGTGCCCCCTGCTCTGGGTGTACCTGCTCAAGCAGGGGGGTTGGACAAGATGATCTCCAGAGGTCCCTTCCAACCCCCACCATTCTGTGATTCTGTGACATTTCTGATGATGAGGTTTATTATTTTCACTTACTTCCTGAAAACTTCGAAGGGGAACAAAGGTAACCCTGCGGCTGAAAAACAAGCCTTGCAATGCTAAATTAAACAAGTTCAATCTACTCAGCTCACAAGGGAAGGATGAAAGGTGAATTGTCACTGAATTTATACGATTACATATGGAAAAAGCTTAGAGGAAAATTACTTTCCAGTCTTGCAAACAAAGGCATAAGACTCAATAGCTGTAAACAGAGCTTGGATGAACAAAACCTTAAAAATATGTAATTTCCTGATAGTACCAGAAATTAAACTCTGGAATAATTTATTGGAGCGAAATCTGGAGTACGAGTGAGCAATGTTGCAATGGCACTGCTGCCTTTGCACCCACTGATCCAGTCCCCAACCTGTGAGCCGGCCTCCAAACCCGCCCTCAGACCTGCCCCACCACCATCAGCTTGTGGGATGACTGCCAGACTTGGGACTGACGCTGGCTACCATCACCTGCCCTGCCTGCCCCGCTCACACAGGGATGACTACCACACTTGCCTCCCCATGAGCAGCCTGTCCTTTATCCCCTCCAACAAAGTGCCTCCCAGGCAGTGCTGGATTTGTGCTCAGTTGTTGCCACCAGATCATAAGCACCGTCACCATTTTGCAAGATCAAGAATTGCTATGTGTTATTGCTACACATTTGCCTATAATAGAGACAGGGAAAAGAAATTAGAAAGGTGTCACCGAGCCTGGTGACTCTCATTATCCACAGCATCGATACAAACTGGCCTTTATGTAAAACGACGGCAAAAACCGATCTGAATAAAGGGCGCTTATACTGAGGAAATTCTTTGCTTCATAGACAATATATGCATGCTGCTGTCACACAACCCCCAGGACAGTCCCCCTCTATGCCACCCTCCTCCTACCTCCCATATCCTCTGAGAACAACCAATCTCTGGTAACAGTCCGCATGTGTTATCTAAGCAGCTTCCCATATTTTGCCCAGCACATTTTCCTGACATTTAGATTATCTCCATATTCTCCCACACAGAAGAGCCTGGTTTGTTCACTGAGTGGTACTTGCTCTGCTTTTATCAACAGAAAGATGCACTGAACACAGTGGGAGTTAGGGATGTCCAAAGCAAGGTGCCTGCACTCCCCGTTACAGAAAATATTTTTATTTAGAGGACAGTGAAGAGCAATGTGCAGAAATTCAGGACCTACCTGTAATCTAGCTCAAAGCCTCCCAGGTCTTCTATACACAAACAGAGAATTCAGCTTTCTTGGATTAGTCACCATCTGGCTGCTGCTTCTTCTGCACTCTGCCCCTCCACAGCCCGCAGAATGCCTTATTTCCTACTGCTGCGGGTACTTTGTACCCCACACCTGCCTTCCAATGCCAGAACTTTTTGCAAATAGAAGCCATGATATGCAGCTGACACTGAAAACAGGGTAATATGCAAACCGCAGTGTCCAGCAGAGATGTAATATAAGATTTTTTAATGACAAAGACTACTGGAGAAAAATCAATATAGTGCTCAATTTTGGGGTTATTTTAGCTCCCTAAACAATCCCACCCTAAAAAAATGCAATTACAAAGAAGTACCAGTAATAGCAGAAATCACTCCTGAAAGCATGGTTAAAAATTGAGTATCCTCAGGGCTACCAATATAAATTGGTTGCTTGAAAAACAAAACCACTGTAAAAAAGAAAATAAAATGTACTTTTCAAAACAGTCCAGGCATCTATTCTGCATGTCACTTGCAATCCACTACCAATACATCAGAGCAGTCCTTCTCTCTCTCCAGCATACAAGCTAGGCACCCTACGGGCCTCCCGGCAGCACTAATCACAAGGGCTCTGGTCCTCTAAAAGACAAATACTAGTAAAAGAGCAAAGTCAGTCCTTAGAAACTCCGAGAACTGCTCATGAGGAATCCTTGCATGCCCAGCAGGGCTATTTCACAACCCTTCATGGAACAGTAGTTCTGATTATGAATATTAGGGAAACAAAAAATAGTTAGGGATTTTTTTGTTGGTTTGGGTATTTTTTTTTTTTTTTTTTTTAGTCCTGCAAACATAATGTTTCCCAAAGTGATGATATCTGGTGTCACAAATTACTTTTTTATCCCAGATTATTTTGCATCATTCCATGTGTGACATATTTAAATATGCAAACAGTTTATCACAGTGCAGTCTTAGTAAATAAAATAAACTAGAAAATAAAAAAAAAAAAAACCATCCTTCTAAGTCCCCTTCTTTGGATGACTTATCTGAAGAACTCTCGGGTAAGCATCTCTGCAGATTTTCTTAAAGTCTATTACATAGTCTATTACAAGCTCTGTAAAATACTTCTCTCTCATTTCCCAACCTGCTGTTATGAAAACAGAAGGAGAAGAGATGGAAAAAACCACCACAGTCTTCAAAAGCAACTAACAAGGTAACACCAATCAAGAATTTGCAGGTTAAGGTTGGTAGGACATATGGTAAATTGTATAAATACAGCTTTAACATTCGTCCAGAATCCCTTCCCCTGAACTTCCAGGAAAATATTAAATGTCTCACTGGGAAGTACTGAATGTGCAGTTTCAGGAGGTTGGCTTGTTTCAGGAAATTTTATTTAATTGAAAACTGGGTTTATCAGAGTAAAGCAGGCATCAACCTTAACGGTGGGATGGCTACCGCAGCTCCGTAGTACCCCTGTTCCTCTGGGAGTCAGCTATCAAAGCCATCTGTGAGATGCTGTCAAAAACTCAGTGCCATTCCTACTGGAAGCACAACTAAAAATACCAGTCCAAATTAGCAGTGTGCAAAGACAGTCATTAAGTACCTTAACACATTCCTGCCAGAACACATGCAGAGCTTCTGCTCAAATTACATTAACACGCATCTTTATGAAGCTCCCCACAACAGTTCAAACTATTTTTAGGCTACTGCTGGGGAGGGGGGACGGGTCACGACACGGACAGACAAACAAACCAACCAACCAAAAAAAAACAACCCACCAACTGATAGCAAAAGTACTAAAAGGTGCCCATTTCAAGAAAAGTTCCTCTGTCCTTTCACATATCTGTGGAATAGATATAAGTAAGATATTTAAGTGTATCCACTTTAACAAAATATCCAATATCCTTTACAAAAGGTGAGGTCTGGAGCCACGAAGCTCCACTGTACTGTCTTCAACTCCACAAACTCTCTTTTACTTCCTATTACCAAGAGACACTATTAAAAACATAAACCATATATTGCATTCATGAAATTACTTATATTTCCTGCCACAGCTGCAGTCGCTCCTGTACCACTCCTTGTCTTCATCTTCTAAACTCCAAATCTGCATATACAACGGTAACAAAATTTTTAATAACAGGAGCCGGAGCAGGTATCTGACTCAGAACTGCTGAGGACAGCTGATGTCCTCTAGTTCATGTTATTAGTGACACTGTTTCACCTTACTAGCTACATGGTTTTGGTTTTTCCCCCCCCAAAGCCCTTTTCTGTCAAAGCGATACACAGGAATGAGGCAGCTTGGGCTTTTGCTAATTCAGAGTATGTTGGTGTTTGGCTGGGGGAGAAGGGAACAGCTATCCACTGTGTCTCTACTGGAAACAGCAGCAACAAAGGCAGCACTGTAATTGTGAACATGCTACACATCTTATAGCACTTCTGTTGGCTTCTACTACTCGTTACCTGACTGCCATTAACTTCCCTTGGTTCTGGGTTTATCAGGGTCAGCCCCGCTTCTGCCCTTACATCTACCCCTTCCACCTTTCATCAAACGGACACACATCTCGAGAGCTCTAACAGCAATTGTTAGTAATATTAGTAATACTACCCTCAACCATAAATATTTTTTCATTCTTTTAACGTCACTGTGCATCTCCTTGTCTTCAGGCAATGCCGATGTCATTTCGATGCCATTTTCAGCACCACTCTTGACGTCGGAGGCTGAGCTACGCAGGCAGCAGAGCATTCCCACTCTCCCTTTTGCATTACAAACAATACCTTTATGGATTCCAGCAAAGTGAGCAGCAGCAAATGCACCATATGCTAAACTGCCCCCTCTGCTGCCTGTCAGAGGCAAGTACTCAGATAAAGACCACAGAATAATTTTAAAAGCTCGAATAAAACTATCAAAAACTTCAGTTCCCCTTCTAAGATAAATGAATTCAACTCTTCGCTGAATCACCTCAGAGGATTGTCTGGTTCTACACAGTTCAGCATAGAAGATGGTAACTGCTACACTATTTTGAGTCATTTTCTTCTTTCCTTTTTCTTCAGATCCTCTAGCTAGCAACTACTTACATTCAAGAAAGACGGAAAGAGGAAGGGAGGAACCATCATACTTGTTCTCTGCTCTTTATTTTGGAGTTTTGTGGAACACCATCTCTTACAACTCCTCAGGTGAAGCTCTCAGGGCTCTGAAAAAACTGTTTTGCTCGCAGAGGCACAGGCTGGCTGTGCTAGTGATGCCTCCATCCCCCAGCATCAGCTCTTTCTCCTCTCCTCGCAGGGGCTGGCTCACCAAGGTAGGGTAAGAAGGCCTTTTTCCTCCTGCAGAGGCAAAAGCAGCCAAGCCCCTACAGCAGGGTACATGTGCCCCATTCGACACGGACCCAGGAGGCTCCCAGCACAGCCCTCTCCCACCACACCTCCCAAGGAGAGCAAGCAAGCGCAGCACCAAAGCTGCATGTCAGAAATTTTCATATGTGAAACATCATACGTAAGCATTTGGGCTAATCAATCTTGTACTGATTTAGTTACGAATTTTCATGCACAAGGAATTCTAAATCCAGGCACTGTCAGTGCAGAGACCAGTGCTAAAGGCTTTGCTTTAGCTGCGGTAGAAACGCTTGTCAAGATGTTGTGATATAGCTTGAGATTGTTACTTTCCTTAGCGCTCCATCACTAAGCTGCAATCTAATTTAAAGTGACATTTTTATAGTTCTTGCAGAAACATGAAAATTAGAGGGTCAACTTGCTTAATAAAATATGACAGGGGTTTTTACTATGAGATTTTTCTTTTTTATATTCTTATTAGAAATAATTAGAAATTTAATTAACAATTGATGATCATACTCAATATCTCTGATAAAGCCATTACTATCCATGAATAAAACAGGCTTTCCCATCAGTGCCCTAAAAGTAAATTTAAGTTAAGGTAAAATCCCTACAGACGAGATTCTCAGTATGCTTAAATTGAAGTTGTCCTCACTTAGAACGGGGTGATGTTGACTTACATGAGCACTTCTGGCCTTACACCTCCTGGATATAATGTTCTGAGTTTAGGTCTCTTGCAGTCTAACATTCCTTTTGAGCATCTTCTACCTTCTGGTTAAAAAGGAACCTCTAACATTAAAAATACTTCAAAGTATCTGAATTCAATCTGAAGTTCTGTCTTTACCTAAGAGCAAAAGCTGTCTGTCATTTATTGCATGTATAAATCAAGATCTAAATAAACAAGTCTTATTTTAGAAAATCAGCATGACAGCAGCAGAACAATACCTGTACTATATAACAGTTGTTTTCAGTATGCCATCAAAATAATTGCAATGACAATAATGACTCAAGTGACAAATTAAGAAAATACTATTCATTTTTCACCCAGTTACTGGTTTGCAGTAGTCCAGGATGGCTATTCAGGCCAAATGAAGTCCTCCTAGCCAGAACAATAAAGTCAACACAAACTGATAGCAAGTATCTTTTCCCAGATTATCACTGCCCCCAGGCTTTCGAATCTGAATTTCCTTCTAAAAGGAATATCAATCAAACAGCAAATCTAATTTGAGAAGAAAAAAAGAAAGGGGATTATTTCTCTGATATTCAGAATGAGAGAGAAGCTTCAACAGACAGGGGAACAATTCATTGATGCTTGTATATTATTTTGAAAAAACAAAGCTTGTGCTTTGATCACAGGAATTACACCACTCACTCATAAAAACTAGCCTGCAGTTAGGAACTTAGAATGTAATTTTTTAATAACTGAAGTACACAGAAGTGAGCTTGAGACTCTCAAGGCAAAGGGAGAATGAATCAGTAAGGATATCAACAGCCACCACTCCTTGCCTTTCGTTCCCACTACTGCTGATCCACCCTAGCTGGACTACTGAGATGTCTTCTCCTGGACTGCCCTGTTTGCACAAGGAAAGGGTCGCTCCCCCTCATTTGGCTGAGGGTAGGGGGTTTCACACATGGATGTGCAACATGATGAGAACCTGGCCAGTACAATTTCACCACCCACACAAAACCTGTCCCAGGCACCACAAACAGAGGTGACACTAACGGGGAGGAGAGAAAGCTCTCCTCCCACTCGAAGAAAATGTCTGAGGCCTGGCATGGACTACAATATGTGTTTCATCCACCTCCACTCAAAACCAAATGACTTCATCTCTTGATTTATTATCACAGTGGTGGGAATACATCACAAGGTACAACAGGCAAATTGGAGTAATCCTTGACTTCCCATGGGATACCTTCAGGAAAACCGGCCTCAGGGCCTAGGGACATATGCATCATACGAGATTAAGTTCTAGATTTGAAGTCCATTTTAGCTTTTTGTTCTTTTAAACTTCTATGGTACAGAGATGGGGAACAGCAGTAAATTCTGATTCAATAAATGACTTGTAATGTGGAACAACTGAAATTCTGGAGTTATGCACAGCTGTCCTGTTCATTTCCCCAAGTCAGCAATCACATACTCCTGAGCACAGGAACACTGGAAAAGGAGTCAGGTGCCAATTTCTTTAGAGTACAAGATCATTTAAAGTTCAGGACTAGCATTACTTCAGATGCTACATTGCAACAAGCTGCACAGAGCCATGGCATCACATTCATGTGGCAGATATGTCCTTCGACATTTCAAAAGTCATGGCAATACTGATACATTATTACCAAGTCACCCATGGTTTAGCAACTAGAGACCTCAAACATGCAGCCTTACTCAAAGGAAAAATTTTCCTGAATAATATGTTAGGATCAGTTACCTACTTTTTTTTTTTTTTTTTTTTAAATAGCTTTAGGTCTATAAAACCTCTGGCTTACCACAGGTAAGGAAGTTGACCATGACCATCTTCCTTCCATATGTGTATTTCAACCTAGCAGGGGCACTTAACAGGGCAATGTCACTATAAAACTACTTCTGCATAACACAAAAACTATTTTCATGCCAGTCGTCTTCAGAAGGAAACATTTACAATGTTCCTATGAAGTAAACATGAACAATAACCACTTACAGAAGAATTTCAAGTACCACTATCAATCTGCTTGCAAAACCAGACTAACACTGTTGTTTCATTTCAGATTATGGACACTGCTGCCTGGATCTCCAAATGTTTGATTTACCCAGTAGAAGTTCACTTTGCATTTTGTGACTTGGCTCAGATATCTCAGTCCGCACCATACCATGCCTGATGCCTTCTAAGGAAAAATAGTGTACTGGTATAATTCGTTTCCCTTCCATCAGTGATTAAAAAACCTGTGGTTTGTCCGTTCATGGTCTGAGTGATGATGTTGATTAGTCACCAGACCATTTCTTGCAATGCCACCTCTATCTGAGGACATCATTCCCAACTGTAAATACCAACTGTATAATTTTGTGAAGTGGCAACAGAGCCCAGGACACTAACCATATTTATTTTTATTATGTTTATCTGTCTCTCTATATCACTTTCTAACAGTGCATTTTTCCTGTTTTCTGCTGAATTAAATGTCAGCAGATGACAACTTGTGCTTTGTTGTTGCCATTTGGTAATTTAACTGCACTAAATAGGGAACAGCATCTGATTGCATAATCTTTTTGCACTAGCTCTGTGTTATTTTAACATCTTTTTCTGCCATGTTAGCAGGCTGAAGATCAAAAGAGTAAATGGTAAACCTGCTATCAGCCTGTATTTCACTGCTAACCACTTACACTGTGATTCAGCAACTTTGCGAAGCTGACAGGGAAAACTTATTTTAGAATCACAAATTTGGCACACATGGTTAACTGCTCAGATTGAAGGTTTTTTGATAAGATTATCTCAGGAAAACATGAATAAGCAGTGCAGCACATTACATACTATTCCCACCAATGTAAACAAATCTCTGCCTATTTCCTTGTACAAAACAACTTTTTCATCCTCTGCCACCACCTTTTCTGTTTAACTTGGTCTATACCTCTGACCTACAGAAACAGCCATAGAGTTGGTTGAGCAACCCTGTTCACTGGAAGTTTAAATAGCACAGTTCTGCTCTTTCCTATTCTTTTCAGTCCCTAAATCCATTTATACTGTATTTCCAGAGAAACTTTAGGCATGTTTTCATAAACTAGGACTAGGAGAGCCACAGCACCTTGAAAGAGGAGTTACATTGCCTCTAGTGGTCTTCTAACCACTCTTTCCTCACCTTCTTCATGGGGGATGCAGACTGTTTCTGGAGGACCCTCACAGGTGTCCAGGCCAGTGGATGTGCTGGTGGGAGGAGATGGGCTGAAATCAGCCCCGAGGGTAGGAAACAACCCACGGCTGTGGGAAGCTTGTGACTCAGGAGGCGACTGTGATTTAAACTGGCCTCAAGTTGTGCTGGGATCAAAATCCCAGAATACTTTCTCCCACACTAGAAGATGCAAGGTAGCTTAAGGCTGGGAGTTTCAATGTACTCAAATTTTAATCTGGGCAAACAAGAAATTGAATATTTTTATAATCCTATCCCATACCTCAATAGATGGCTGCATGGTGAATTTATGATAATTCAGTAACACTAATAATTTCTACCCAGGATACTGCAAAAGCAGGAATACTGCAAATCTTAGCCAGTTTATATTACATTAATGCTAGAGGAGAGCTTGTTTTAACATGTACTAATATTACATCTGACTCCAGCAACTGTTTGTAATGTTCCCTTGCAGATGTACGTCTCCAAATGAAAGAAAAAATTCAGGGTTATTTATTAAAATTAACAGTTTTTAAAATGCAGATGGGAAAAATTAAAGGACTAGCAAATCAGAAATCAAGATAGAGTAATTTGTTCTTTGTTTTCAACTTAAGGGAATGAATGGGCCTGCAACAGTGTTTGCCATAACATTTCCAGACATAAACATCTCATTCTTGTCATCAAGTGACTGAAGACATTTCAAACCCATGCAAGCATCTATGTGAATTCACCTTCAAAAGAACTTAATAAAAATAAGCATAACTTAGCAGAAGTAACATGCATTTCAGCATTATTGACTATCTTAACGGTTTACAGAGATGTTCTAGATAGAGTAGCTCTGAGCATTAGGCCCAAAAAGTAAGCAAAGGAAATTTTTAATACTTACACAAAACCACAAGCCCCAAATATTAATGTCTGCAAGTAAACCAGAAGTTTCAATGCCTAAAAATGTAAATGGCTGCTAGTAAGCCACATGCCTTAAGACCATAGCAAGGCACTGTCAAATCAAAGAAAATCATGTATGCACAAAGTTGTCACCCGTCACCTTGGATATTCATTTGTATTTATTGGAGCTTCATCTCTTGTGCAATGAGTGACTCAGGCTGCTCTAGGATCCAGCATCTCTCACAGTAATGGGTTCACTAAAGCTGTAGCACTGCTCTCAGCTTCTGCTCAGCCGTTGGCCTGAGGTTACAAACTGTACTGTTTATTGAGCCTCATTAAGACTGCTGTCATGTGGAATCAGCTTAACTTGGCTTTAAGAAAATATTATAGAATTGCCTAAATGTGCAATTTCCTTTAAAGTCAGAACACTTAGTTTGTAACATATTCCAGTGATTCTAATACGTTGTATTCTATGAGTAATACACAGTCACATCTGTTTGTTGGTTTAAAACCTGCCTCCAACAAAGGTAATAATTATACCAAAATAATTTGAAGTCAACATGTAGCAACATGATCATTTGTCTAAGGTTCAAAACCGAAACCCTGATCATGCAGCAGTTGCAAATGCACAGTATGTGTCCAGTTCCTTTGGCAAGAAACCAAAGAAGTATTTTAGAATTCATATTCAATGTTCAATTCATCTAGGCTGGCCCACAATATTTATTGAACTGTTATCTCACATACTATAAAGCAGTGACAAAGTGGGTTCTGCATGAATGCTATTAAATCTCCTCATGGTGCCATTACAACTGGTAGCCTTATTGTAGAGCAAGACCTTAGCAGCTTGTGATATATTGTACAGTAATTAATATAGCAAGCCTGTGATATATTATCATAGTGTTCCTGCTCCAGAAGTGGGGCTGGCCTCTGGGAGATATGGAGGAGAAAAAAAAAAAAATCTTCCCCTTATACATTTGTACATTCCCTTAGAATTATTTTCTATGTCCGTACAGAAGGAAAGTCTTAGAAAATAAGGATGACAGAAAGGGGTACTTAAGCAATTGCTATAAAGATGGAACATGGCTAACAGTTTTAAGTGGCAGAGGGACAGACTAAATAGTCCTGTCCAAGCCTTTTTGCTATCATAAATTGTGACAAAGAACACAAGAGAAAGATTGAAGTCAAGCTAAAGTAAGGAGATAATTCCTAACACTAACATCAATTAATAAAAAAATCATCCAGGCATTGAACTTGCTTCTGCTAACATCAGGAGTAAAATTCTCAGCAATTTTGTAAGATGACATCCAATGCAGAAAAATCAAAAGCTCCTTAATCAAACTAAATGCCCCAGTAATTTCCTCTGGGAATTAGGCTTTTTTTTTTTCCCCCTCAAGTCATCCCTATTTTAAACAATATTCAATGAACTTTCACCTACACAGGGAATGGAGTTCCTCCCCTGTATTTCACCATTGGAGTTGGGACTTAACATTAAGCTCATGTCACTTATAAATGACAGTCTCATTTTATAACCAGAAAGCCCACTGTTAACCCACTGGGTGACACATGTGAAGGGAGAGCGGGGACGAGAAACAGGAATAAAGATATATTCAGTATCCTCAGGGTATAATCACTGAGAATTGTTACTATATTCTCATGGACCAAAATCACCTCCATAACTTATAAATCCATCTTCTTCACATTCCTTTTCCAAATTCTCTTCAGTTTATCAGTTTTCACATTCTTTCCTGTACCTTCCAGGGAATTATTCTAGGCTACTAGAAGTCTACAGAAAGAGGAATGT
This sequence comes from Sula dactylatra, assembly GCA_013389905.1. Taxonomy (NCBI): domain Eukaryota; kingdom Metazoa; phylum Chordata; class Aves; order Suliformes; family Sulidae; genus Sula; species Sula dactylatra. Next base: position 179,396 of record WEKW01021563.1, on the reverse strand, counting down.
CCCTCAGAAAAAAAAATCAGACATATGAATTCCAACTTGTATATGGAATATTTGATGACTTCTACATTTTGTATGTAAATATTAAGTCCAGGTATTAAATGTGAGGAAGGCTCTAGAACTTCTCTGCCAGCTGGCTCACAGGAGAAAATATTGGGGTTTCTTTCTCCTTTTATTCTCAGTTACATTTTTTTCTGTTACACAGTGAATTTAAGACTCGATAGCACATCAGGAATTCAACTCTTCCAACATAACATCATCTTTACATTTAATCCAGGAATTTTCTGACTGCATAAATTTAGTGCCATTATGGTTCTTAGCTCTAAATTATACTCTCAAGTAATCATTATTCCCAACGATCAAATAACCAGATCAATTCAAGTATCCTTTCTCCACCTGAAAATTTTTATGCTTAAAAGTTCAACATGAGAAAAGAAAATTGGAAACAAGAGCGAGAATTGAGTCCACCATGACTTATCATCCTCCACTAACGCAGCAGGCCAAAGAGAACTGTAAGAAAATAAATGCAAAACCCTTCAGCAAAACATTTGATATAATGATATCAATATTTTCTTTTGTCTTTTCCTGTTTGAAAAAAGTTATGCAAATTTTCTTTTCAACTCTGTATCACTATGATCATTTCAAGTGAACAGTAATCTGATAGTCTGTTTTATAGCCTCTTCAAAATATTCTTAAAAGTCTAGGATCTTTTTTTTTGTTATATCAAAAGTGGCTATTATATTCTGAAAGAGAGTTCAAAAGTTGATAATTTTTATGAAAGAAATCAATAAGACTGGGACAATCCCACTCAGCCTCATGGTATCACTGATCCATTTAGACACGTAAAAGCAACACATTACAAAAAACTGGCAAGTTTAAGAACAAACAGATTCTGGAGATGGATATGCAGTAAGAAGCAGTAAAGCAGCACTTCAGCACTGAAAACCTGAACTCATGCCTTTCATTAGCACAATGGAGCATTTAACTATTGTATGAAGGCAAACCAAAAATAATCAGGAAAAAAACAAAAAACATTCTAGTAGACAAAGTAGTTCTATGCTGAAATAAAAATGCACACCCTCTATATGACCCAAGAGAAACTGGAACAGAAACAGAGGCAATAACAGCAATATGTGTCTTAATTTTGTGATTAAATTTTTCTTCAGTTGTACATAAACACGACCCACAGAAATATGAATTATTATGTTTTGACTGTGGTCCATTATTACGGCAGATGAAATGCCAGCGCATGTGACTCATTAGACCTTCATCTAAAATGCTTTTCCTTCACTGCAGAAATGGGAAGTGGCTGGAGTGGTGGGCTCTAGCTGTGGTCTCCGAACTCTCCTCTCTGTTTGGCCATGACCTTAGAAGTAACCTTGGCAGAAGACAACACTTTTACAATGATATTTCACTTTATGCCTACTTTTTTCTAGCATGAGTTGTGTGTCCAGATTTAGCCCCATCACATAAAGGGAATTAAAATGCCACAAAAAACAATGCAGAAGTCTCCAAGGGTGAGAACTGAGGTCCTAGTACTGAGAAGCAGCCAGCACCAACGAGCAGAACCCAAGGGAAGCTTCCTCCAGACTGCAGTGAGCCAGAAGTTTCATTCCCTGAGCAATGAGGATTTTTCTGGTATTCCTTAGAAAAAATATCACTTAGTCTTAACAAAATCCTGAGTGTTTCATTACCACTGAGTGAATGTGTGGCCTTTTTCTTGTACTCCCTAGACCTTTTGCCTCTGTGGCATCAGCTTCACAGGTTAATTACTTTTTGTGTTAAAGAAATACATACCTGTTTTGGTAGGCATGAATCCATCACCTTCTAAATTCTTTTAAATTAATGTTTTGCCTTATCATACAAAAAGCAGTATGAGCCTTAAATTGTCTTTTCTAATGCCATCCACTGGACTGTGTACCTCATCCTTTTCCTGTTCTTCCACTTCCTAGTGATTCAAATAAACATATCATTGCCTATATTCCCCACCAACCTCTTCTACATTGTGAACATCAAGAACCAGCACAACCTTACTTCCCCTGTACAGACGCAGGTCAGCTATCTCAAACTGGCATTGAAAAATCAGACCCTGGCAACAAAACACTCATTAAACAGATGCGCATTTTTATATATGCGCAGAGCTGATCAGACAGATAGGTGTGATCAGAAAGATTAGACAGATACGCTATTTTCAAAACCCAAACACTATGTAAGGAACATCCAAATTAAAGAATTATTGTGAAGGTAATACTATACACAGAGACAGCATATATGCAAATAGGCAAATGTTCCTATATCACATGACAGACAATATCACTGATATTACCCTACCTAATTATAGTTCAGTATAGGAAATGAATCATAAAATGTTCTGAGTTGGAAGGGACCCGCAAGGATCATCGAGTCCAATGAAATCTTCACTAATAAGTGACTTCTATTATAATTCTATCTTCTGTTCTTAACACTACTGATTGAAATTAAGACAGCCTCTAGGAATAAGGAAAACTATTGGTATATTATCATATCAGCTCATTCACACTGGAGTTTTGTTCCATTCCAACTAAAATACTACTTACTTAGAACCATAAAACAGTGTAAAGTTCCCATTAATATGAAAAATGCTACAAATAGGAGACAAATTTAATAACAGGAAAAACCTAACAGGAAGATTAATCTCATGCTCATAGAAAAACCAAATACAGTTTTGAGAATATATATTTAACGTTTCAGTCTAGGAAAGAACTTTCTCACATTACCTAGTTACAAGGTAAATTATTCAAAATGTCACTGGAAATGGATTCAGAAGTTTGGGACAGGCAGAGACAATTTTAGAGAGCCTTATCCTGTCAGCTGCCAGCAACTCTGGATGCTCCTTAACTCCTGCTTTTAGCAGATAATATGGTATGAGGAAACATCCAGCAGGATGATTTCTGGGTTTGCAATTCTAAACGTTGGAAGCAGTGCATCCATTTATTACTGCCTATAACAAAACAAAGTGCAAATATCAACCAAGAAATTTCCTTGTAAGGAAAATTACAAAAAAATTCTCTTCAGAACCAGCAGTATCACCCTGAGCTGGGCTACCTTTATACTCAAGTAGATCAGTACACAGGTGCATAGGTGCATTTATTGGCTGAAAACAACAAGCAAGATACACAACGAAACTGAGAGATGTTTTCCTTCAATTACTCTATCATCTTCTTCACGGTGTTATAAATGTAGCAACATTACTTGTAAAATTGAGAAATAGAAAGTTTATTAGAAAAATAAAGCCCAAGAGAATCACCTACAAAGAGCATTATTTTGGCTCCACAACAACAGTCATGCTACAGGAATTCTGTTACGGGTTTTGTTTGCGTTCCTCTATCAACGGATTTTGTATTGCAGTGATGCCACCTGATACCAAGGTAACAATGGTATTTCTAGTACAACCCTTACTGAGGAGATGCTAAGGGTAGTTTTAGAATTTTCTAAATGGAGAACTTCCTTCCAAATCAATCAGATTAATCAAATATCAATAGAACTGGTAAAGTTTTATAAATTAATTATCTAATCAATAGAGAAAATATTTCGATGTTCAAGAGGACAGAGCCCCTAAGCTAAAAGGAATATAGAACCACTGAATCACAGAATGGTTTAGGTTGGAAGGGACCTTTAAAGATCACCTAGTCCAAAGTCCCTGCTATGTGCAGGGACATCTTTCACTAGACCGGGTTGCTCAAAGCCCCATCCAACCTGGCCTTGAACACTTCCAGGGATGGGGCATCCACAACTCCTCTGGGCAACCCAGCCCATTGTCTCACCACCCCCAAAATAAAAAATGTCTCCTTACGTCAAATTGAAACCTACCCTCTTTCAGTTTAAAACCATTGTCTCTTGTCCTGTCACTACAGGCCTTGCTAAAAAGATTCTCTCCATCTTTCTTATAAGCCCATTTTATATATTGAAGGGTTGCAATAAGGTGTCCCCAGAGCCTTCTCTTCTCCAGGCTGAACAACCCCAACTCTCTCAGCCATTCCTCACAGAAGAGGTGCTCCAGCCCTCTGATCATTTTTGTGGCCCTCCTCTGGACCCGCTCCAAAAAGGCCATGTCTTCTTGCACTGGGGAGCCCAGAACTGAATATGGTACCTTGTCCCTGCAAAAACCTGGAGAATTAGCTACCGAAACTTTCAAGGTCCAGCTAGTCCATACTTCCCTATGGTATGCTAACTGCTGCACCCTTTCCTAAAGGGGGAAAAAAAATAAAATAATAATAATAAAAAAAAAAATCTTACTTTTCCCACTTTGTTAAAAAAATGCATAGTTTCTGTGAAGGGAGAGAGGAATGAGGAGAGACAGCTGCAACACATACAAAATAAATTTTTTAACTACCATATTTTGAATCGTACTCCAAAAACAATGAAAAACACAAACTTACTTAACACAGCATTTGTGTTCTTAAAAAAAAAAAAGCAAAAAAAATACTAGGAGAGGAAGTCTGAAAATGTTTGGGGTCCTAAGTATTGACCTGGAGCATAAAATACACTAGAGCAAAGTGAGGTTAGGCAGCCTTTACTCTCTGCTCTTCTTCCTTCTCTGATGACCTTCTCCTTCATCCTGCAGTCCACTATTCAGTTTTCCTTTTTCTGTTTTTGCTTCAATTTGATTTTCTACACTTAAATACTTCAGAAGAAACTGAAACTTACTACTATGATATAAGACACCTGGAAGGTTTTCCCCATATTGAAAACATTTTAATTTCTGTTGCGCTACCTCTTCCCTTAATTCACAACCCTGAATCTATTAGTTTTCCTAGAGCCATCAAAATGTTTATACATGTCACTTCATTTTTTCTCAGCTCTGTCCCTTGTTTTCATTCATACTCCCCCAACTCCTCTAAACTTTCTTTTGTTTGCCTTCTTCCTTTATTCATTCAGTCTTCTTCTTGGCCCTCATTTACTTACCATAATATGCACAGAGAGCGGGGAAAAAAGGAAAGCAGGGTACTTATAACCAATTAGATATTTTCAGAAAGGAGTTATAACAGAAAATTTTATGGACATTTCAGGACAAACAGATTGGGATCTAATCAGCATCTGCAGGCCTGTGTAATGCTGAGATGTAAGATGCAGCTCTGGCTGAATGATGCCCTGTCTTCCTGAAGGACCACGGGATGGACATGGCTAACAGCAGTGCCCATTTTAAGTCCAGGAGCCCCATGCCAGCAAGCCATACAACCCACGTTACAGAAGACATCTGTCATTATTTTCATCTCATAGGTCATGGTCTTTAGAAGCAACATGCTCTGCACAAGCACAGTGAGAGAGAGAAATCTGAGCCAGAACACTAGATTCTAGTGCATTTACCAAATACCAAATTTAAATGTGGCTATTAAATGGCTCTTTCTCTTGTACCTGCCAAACATTTAAAAATGTTATTGGGTAAAAATATCTGGCCTGAAGACCACTTTAGCTGCCAACATGTCATAAATCCAGATTTTTAGCACCACAGAATACAGTCCTACCCCCATTTAATGAAAAAATAGAAGGACAGTATTTTACTTTTAAATGCACCAACGCAGTTTCTAGTGAAGCTAACGGACAACTCACAGTGGTGACTGCTGCTCTTCATAATTACTAGGTGCGGTCGCTGGGGACTTTAGACAGGGCTCTACATTTGTGCAACACCCTATGCATCTCTCAATAAGTGCCATACTTACTGGCACTTTCAGGGATTGTCCATGGCCTAGGCGGGACCACGGCGCTTTGGGTAGATCATTTACCTCTCCTGTACTTTGACACCTACCTGGAAAACACAGCAGGTTATTCTGTGGGAAGCCAAGAATAAAGTACATTCAAAGCTTTGAGAAACCATTACTCAATGGTAACTGAACCCTTATGTGTACCTATTGTACGTATGATTTTCAATTCCTGAATCCTACAGCTCCTCTTTCTGAAGCTGAATGTCATCTTTGCTTCTTTACATCCACAACACATTCATAGAGGGCACCTTCCACCTCTTTTACTTTCCTATTTACTGAAGCAACTATTACCCTAAGTAGAAAGAAGGGGCAGGGTGTTGCCTTTCTTTAAATGGCCTTACATATACAACTGTACATTTCAGCAGGAAGGAAAACACAAACAAGACACTACACAAATATTAGAATACACATAATTTAACGGAGAATATACCAAATATTTGACAGTAGAAATGAGAATTTTTTATTAAGTAACCATCTAGGTAATGCAACTTTTTATTTTTTATATATCCTCATATCACTGCTTTTACTAAAATGCAATGTTTTAAAATTAAAAAGGGCTCAGCTCCTCCTCTTCCTCAGAAGACACATGTAGAGATCCCACTGGCAAGGGAACAGCAGTGCCTGAAACCAAGTGATAACGGACCTGGTTCTGATCTTGCTTTGGCCGAGATGAAGCCCTTATAATACCACCAGGTTCAGTGGATTATGCCTCACGTGCAATAACATGAGGCTACAGAGATCTCTCACTAGGAAGAAATACATGTTACTGCAAACACACAAAAATTGCTGGAGATTCATGAGGCTGTAATCTTGCTATAAGTCATGGGCCATCTGCCTTTACATACACAAACCTGAGAGATTTTCATAAAGAAGTTACAACATTTAATTAAAACCTTTTGCAGACATTACAAGGAATGCCAGTTGATCTTGTCACTACACTAATGCCTCAAAACATGGCTTCACTTGGTAATTCCAGGCTGACTGCTTCCAGCTAATGTTACGAGCAGCAAGGACCATCTGACAAATCCTTAATCAAAGCACTCATTGAAATTATGTTATATCCACTGGTCAAGGCCAAATTTTTTCCTTACAAAATGCACAGAAGACAGTCAAAAGGACAATTTACTTAAGCCAGAAAGTAGTAATATCTGCAGTGATTTATTGCAATAGCAGAACAACATGCACATTTGAGAAAGAGTATCTTCTCATCTAGGTTACAATGCTCTTTAAAATAGAGCCAGAAGAGCATTCACTTCCTTTTGGTTTCAGTGAATAGTTTGAAGGTTGAAATTACATTCCCTGTAGATCAGTGGAAGACAGGCATAGGGACAGACTACTGAAAAATTTCACTGTGTCCTTTTGGCTGCCTTCCAGTCCCATCTCCAAGTGGCTACTATTCTATTTAATGTAACTGGAGTCTACCCTTAGGATGAGTATTTTTCTTCCTGACAGTTTTTGTTCTTTCTCAAGGCAGAGAAACAGCCACAGTCCAAAAAAGACTGCCTCTCCCCAAGCCTCCACCAAAGGGCTCAGAAATGGAACAAACAACATGGCCAAAATGCTGCTGCATGACTGACTTGCAAACGAGTTTCTCTACAATTTCATTGAAAACGTAGAAGATGTAACAGCTGAGGTTAGGATAACCCCAAAAACGAATGCTTTTCAGTTGAAAAGATTTTAAAATAGGAATGTGTTTTGCAGAAGACTTGTTCAAAGCTCCAATACATGGTGATCAGAAAAAGATACTGTATTGCTAAAAGATTATAAGCTATATTGGATTCTTGTAGATAACACTGTGCATATTTTTAATACGTTCCACTGGCTAAACTGGCGGTCTGGTTGCATGTAGAATCATAGAATCATAAAGGTTGGAAAAGAACCCTAGGATCATCAAGTCCAACCATCAACCCAACACCACCATGCCTCCTAAACCATGCCCTGAAGTGCCACGTCTACACGTTTTTTGAACTTCTCCAGGGATGGTGACTCCACCACCTCGCTGGGCAGCCTGTTCCAGTGCCTGACCACTCTTTCAGTAAAGAAATTTTTCCTAATACCCAATCTAAACCTCCCCTGCAGCAACATGAGGCCATTTCCTCTCGTCCTATCACTAGTAACTTGGGAGAAGAGACCAACACCCACCTCGCTACAACCTCCTTCCAGGCAGTTGTAGAGAGCAATAAGGTCTCTCAGTCTCCTTTTCTCCAGGCTAAACAATCCCAGTTCCCTCAGACACTCCTCATAAGACCTGCTCTCCAGACCCTTCCCCAGCTTCGTTGCCCTTCTCTGGACACGCTCCAGCAACTCGATGTCCTTCTTGCAGTGAGGTGCCCAAAACTGAACACAGTATTCGAGGTGCGGCCTCACCAGTGCCGAGTACAGGGGCACGATCACTTCCCTACTCCTGCTGGCCACACTATTCCTGATACACACCAGGATGCTGTTGGCCTTCTTGGCCACCTGGGTACACTGCTGGCTCGTGTTCAGCTGGCTGTCCACCAGCAGCCCCAGGTCCTTCTCCTTCGGGCAGCCACTCTTCCCCAAGCTTGTAGCATTGCATGGGGTTGTTGTGACTGAAGTGCAAGACCCAGCACATGGCCTTGTTAAACTGATAAAATTGACCTCGGCCCATCGATCCAGCCTGTCCAGATCCCTCTGCAGAGCCTTCCTACCCTCAAGCAGATCAACATTCCCGCCCAATCTGGTGTCGTCTGCAAACTTGCTGAGGGCGCACTCGATCCCCTCATCCAGGCCATTGATAAAGATATTAAACAAGACTGGCCCCAACACTGAGCCCTGGGGAACACCGCTTGTGACCAGTCACCAACTGGATTTAGCTCCGTTCACCACAAGTCTCTGGGCTCAGCCATCCAGCCAGTTTTTTACCCAGCAATGAGCACACCTGTCTAAGCCATGAGCCGCCAGCTTCTCTAGGAGGATGCTGTGGGAGACAGAATCAAAAGCTTTACTAAAGTCCAGGCAGACAACATCCACAGCCTTTCCCTCATCCACTAGTAAGAGCTTCACACTTCTAATCAGGGATTCCAGAACAAAACCCAACCTGCTTGAAGAGTCTTCAGAACCTTCACACATAAAAGGCTAAATAAATATTCTAAGTGGATAGTCCTAGGTTAATTGCTAATGTAATTATGCGCTGTTTGTTCTGGCCAGATATTAATGATATGGCAGTGCACAGGTTCAAAAGCATGGCTTAAAAAAAGCAAACTCACAATAACATCAATCTGTGTCTAACCTACAGAGTCCTTGGGCATACGCTAGCTACACATATAAGGGCAAGTTCTGCTATGTGATCGTTTTTCATGGCTACTGGCTTCAAAATTAGCCAAGCCTCTAACTGACCAATTTTTGTTGGTTGAGTTACAAGCCCTCCTGGCTGTCAGGTTTAGCCAATTACCAATGCTCCTTGTAGATTTTCTTCCTGCTCTGCACTGCAGATGTTTGTGCAGCACAGAGGCTCTGATGCACACAATAAATTGGCACCTTCTGCTTGTTATATCTGCAAGAAGCAAAACACTAAGGAGTTTAGCAGACATTTATGTTCCCCGAAATAGCCAGGGCTGATTAACATTTACCCTGACTCACATAAGTTTCCACAATCACACTACTTGCAGCAGAAATATCAGTTAAGAGGAATTTCTGTCAGGACCACAAGCAAAGAACTATTCCATTACAGCATGCCTATGCTAGGAAGTTCTTAACATCTTCAGCAATTCCCTTAGTAAATGTCAACAGCAACACCACAAAAAGCAAACATACTAGTTTGTCTAAATATTAAGAAGAGCCTGAAACAGTTTCTAAAATGTCAACAAGAAAACCACACTCAAAACCAGCATGATTTCTTTCTGTTGAAAACATAAATAGTCCTCATGTTAGTTTGGAGAGCAAATGATGGAGAATCAGCATGGATCTCAGAAAGAAGCAGAGATTCCCTCTTCACAGTATGGAAGGAACATTTAATCATGCAAACAGAAAGTCTTTTGAGGGAAAGAAAAGAAGAAAGACACTCTCTCTATTTAAGATAAGAGAAACAAATGTGTAAAGATCTTGCTTTTAGAAAAAGAGGGAAGTCTAAGGGGATGGCTAATACTTGCTAGTTACTGGGTTACTGTTTTCTGTACACAGTGAAGTGCTAGGTATCTTGCACTTAACATACTGCTTATTTCTTTTACATACTGCATAACAGAGTCACAAGACTCTGTTGACTACTGCACTAATAAACTCCACTTTCCAAACATACAACACTCTTGAGAAACCTTCCATACTTCATGATATGCTAATCATTATTAGATACTTTAGTATTTTTATTACATAATATATATTGTATCATTATTATTTATCATTATCACATTGTGTGATAATTAGCAGTGCTGCACTTGTTGCACTCTTTTTTATTGCAAATAAGCCCATATAAAATCAGCTGGAAGTTTGTTACCTCTGTCCTCTGCACCTGAGAAGCAACATTTACTTGTTTATCAGAGAGCAAATGGCCACAGGCCCCAACCTTTCCATCTAGAGAGGAGAGAAAGGCTGTAACATACAAAAGGAGGTACCAAGCACAACGAATATCCAGTACCAACAGGTCTGGGATTTACAGTTTTCACAGAATTTTTGCTAAGTAGGAAGTGGCTTTATCACATGCAAATAGAAACCAAGCTGCAGTCAGCCTACTGTCCCTTTTTTGAAGCTTGTTTATTACCCTGCAAAAATCTGGAAAAGCCAACCACCTGCAATACCCTAGATAATCCCATACAGTTCTCCCTCCTCCAGCCAGCAGGAGGCAAGCCGTTCTTGAGCTCCCCATTCACTAACTCTCTTTGTTACATCCAGTTCTCCACAGCCAGGTCTAACAGCCAAACCCTGATTAGCCCTGTTTAAGCTAAAACTTCTCCACCAGGTCTCAGCCTTCCTGGAAAGTGCCAGAAAAGGACACAGGGCCTCTAGCACAGGTTAGGCAATAAAGTACTTTTATCCCTGGTTCTTCCACTTGAGAGTCTGGGAAACAGAACACCCTCTGATTCTTTTGACATCAATTAATTACCACAAAGCTGCAACACTTAGCTCCTTCAGGTTCAATAGTGAGTTTGCTATTGCCTCTATAAATAAGGACAGAACTTAACAAAGTATAAATCTAGAGCTGTGCCTGAAATATTTTAGGAATTTGCCATCTAAAAATTAAAATAAATTCACTGTTAATAATAAAATATAGTTATTCTGTCATTACAAGTTTTCATGCCTACCACATCTCCAATGATTTACAGATTCTCTCTTTTTTTTTTTTTCCCCTTTTCCAAACAAACAAAAGGATATTTGTCATTGTTAGAACACTTGAGCTGGAAGCTGGAAGTCAGGTTAGATGCTTACTCATCAATTAGTAATTAGGATATTGCAGGTCAGGTTTTGCCCCAGTGTCAGCTGTCAAGTTACCTTTTACTGCAGCCACGTTAAGCACACACTCACATGCACACCCTGTATAGTCATAAATGTAACTACTTTTATCCATGTGAGTTGAAAGGTTACTGGACAGGAAGAGGACAGGTCAGGAACAGGACTGAGCTTGGCTCTTCATCCGAATTTGTTGTAATGAAAGTGGACAAGAAATCCACTCACTATCCTCACAGCTCTTAACGCCTTACCCTACACAGGAACAAAAGCCCGTACTCATGGCTCTTGTGAACAGCAGACATGATTGTTAAAATAAAGGCAGTTCTATCTTTTTGTTTTGAACAACTCCCTAGTTTACACTTTGGAATTAAAAATATGAAGAAAAAAAGTTAGTCCAGCTCAACAGGCAGCAGTCACAGAGCAAAGAGCTCTCCAGTTGGTGCACGATGGAATAGTGATTTGGGAAGAAAAGAAAGCTGGTATTTGGCATCGGTTTCAGGGGATAGAAGGAATTCTCCCTCCCCTGCCACACATACAGATGCTGTACCTCTTCTGGGACCTGCTGATTACATACACTCCTGAAGAATTTTCTGTTATCATCACAGAGGGCAGACATGCTATGCCAGCCTTCTCTAGCATTCCCCATTTTCTATAACTACCACAGGGTTCCACACATTTAATCTGCTTTATATCTTCAAATGTAGTTTACCAATTTGGGGAATGTAAGGGAATGTACTTAATTCAAAGGAGTTTTGTGAGCATTCATACTTACAAGGTGTTTTGAGGATGAGCTATTTCATAGATAAGATCCATGTGAACAGAGTAAGACAAAGATAATTTTTTTTCTCAGCTGTCCCTCTCAAATCTCTAATTCCCACTGGAATGGCTGGAACATGCCCAGGACAAAGCTTCTATTACTGTTCAAGCCCATTCCTACCTGTGACCACGACAAGACTTGAAGTTCTCCTACAAAGCCAGCTGGCAGCTGAGACAACATGGATCCGATGCACAGCAGTCTTGTTTCTAGCTCACAATCTGTTTCTGCTACTGATGTAGATAGGTGTTTAATATAAAGGAGTGAGTCTAATCCCTGAAGAATACATGGAGCAGGAAGAGAGCTTCCCAGATTCCTGACAACATTTTGAGTCTATGCATCGCTTTCTACACTGTTTGTGCAACCAAAAAGGTCTGAAAACAGGAGTAGTGACATCTGTAAAGTTGAGCGCATTTGGATTTGCAGAACTAGGGGCAAAATGTGAAGTTATAAAAATATTCAAAAGACAATATATTTTTTAAAGCAAGTGTCCATTTAACCTCATTCTTATCCATATAACATACTCCACTTTCTCTTTGGGAGGAGATGCATTGGTCCCACAAGATTCAGCCATTCTTTTTGAATTATTAAGTACTTCTTTCAGGGCCCAAAGGGAGAACCCTGAAACATAAGGAGGAAAACAAGTCTCCTATTCAGAGAAAGAAAAGCATAAAAGATGCTCTCACTTTTTGAGTGGCTTTGATTAAAGCAGAACAGAAACCCACAATGGCCAAGGAGGGGCTATCAAGTGACAGAGGAGGGATAGAAAAGGTAGGAGAGAGGCCTCTGATATCAAGGGATGTTGTGATGCCTTTAATCTCCAGTGCTGGAGATGCTGGACCCAGAGCATTTAAATAGATAGACTGCTACTGTACACTGACATCAGTGTAAACCACTACAGCACACTAAGCTTTACCATGACATCTACAAGACCAATTTCAAATTCAGTATTAAAACCGCATAGCGCCACTAAATTCAGACCCCTGCAGCTTCTGTGGTTTTTGACAGGGTTGTACGGATGTAAGCTTAGGCGATGAGTACGTATTACTTTTTCTTCCCAGCTGTGCTGGCTGAGAAGGTTAGAGCCCCAACACCTGTCAGCTTAGCTGACCATTCTGCACATCATTTCAGCTGTAAATAGTCTTGGGTTAAATCTCTTTCTCCAGAAAGTGTTTAGGGAGTGACAACCAGAAGGTGGAGCAGAATCAGAAAAAAATGTGTACCCACATCCAAGCGTGGAGTCTGGCCACTCTTCTGAATTTGGAAAGCCGCTTGTTGCTACCTGTTATTTCTGAATTTTGCCCAAAATAAAACCAGAATTTACAAACCTTGTTTCCCTTTCTAATTGTAAAGAGTTTTATGAACCATCATGTAACATCCACAAAATCATGAACTTCACCAACTGACATTACAAGCAGGTACAATAGCTGTAAACTCAGGAGGGAAAAAAAAATACAAATGAAAGAAAAATTCAAGCATTTTATTGAGTTCTATTTGAGGAAAGACTTTCTCCCCAAAAAATGTTTCCTGTTACTCTGATTAAATCCATTCATTCACTGTAATGTGAACAGCACTTGAAGCTCCATTCATCAGCATGATCGTTGCCAACATTTTCACATTAGCTTATATGGGTTTAGCATTATTCTTAACTTGATTCTTCAAATGTGCTTTCAGAGGACAAGTCATTACTAAGGATTTTATTATGCACAGCCACATTAAAATTATTTTTCAGTATTTTCCATTATCTCATTGAACCTTCTAAACAATGACAGCTGCCATCAGGTATTCTGAACACCAAACTCAGACTTTGCACTGCTTTTTGTTACATACACAATGCAAAATGGAATCAGATTTTCTCCAAATATGCCAGGAATAGCAGTCTGTTAGTGAAATTTTAGGTTGGGCACCAGCACAAAGACGCAGAGGAAATACCAGTAAGGATACCCAACAGGACTGAGTCTCCTGTTCTTTACCTGCTGTCAGCAGCACACATACTTGTGGGATGGACACACTGGACCCCCAGTCCTACTTTGGTTCAGGCTGAATAAGGAGCAACAGGCCTTCCGAGCTGGAAAGCTCCTGGCTCACATATAAGGGAGTGAAGGTGCCTCAGAAAAATATTTCAAAAGGTGGTTTCAAACCCCAAAAATGCGAGTTAACCAAAGTACAGAACAAGATACCAGAGCTAAATCGAAGCCATCTATCTTGTCTATACCGTTGACTAGCAGCCAACTACTTCACTCCATAAATACTATCATTAGGATGGGCCCAATTTGAGCTCTCCCTGAACTGCAGCTGCACTGCACACCAGGTGACTCTCCCCTTGAGCAGGGACTCCTCTCAAGGTTTGAGATGCCTTACCTGAGACTAAGAGATCCTTCCTTGTCCAAGGCAGAGAGATCCCTTATCCACGACAGATCCTTGGTAAGTGACTGATAGCATGCTGAGTTAATACCACTGAAACATTACTAATCTATGTAGCTACTCAATATTATTATAAACATTGTATAGATAATTCCATTAGGCATAAACCATTGTCCAAGTATGAGACTAAGATTGGATCCAGCTACATCTAGGCTCCATAAGGAGTTTAGAAAGCAATGGGGTCAGCTCTGAACCTTGTGACTCAACAGAAGGGTGCTCCTTACTCTTTGTATCTCTGGTCTCTGTGCAAATCGATTCTAACTCAATTTTCCTTTGTATATTTCTTCCATGCAGTAATTAATAAGGGGAACTTTGCCATCAAACTTATTGAACCTTGTCAAACCACTGTTAAAGGTTGTTAAATTCCATCAAATTTATTGAACTCTGACTTATTATTTTACCTCAATAAAACATATTGCTGCTTCTCTCTTTTGAGTGAGGTACATTCCACTCATCTGCGACAAGTCAGGAACCAGTAGAGCCAACCTTTCCAATGGATAATACCAATGCACCTCACGACACAGGGACTTCTTTTCCGTGGCTGAGGAACTTATTTGCTGGAATCCATCAAAAACCCAGAACAACCTCCTGCCCTAAGTCCAATGAGTCTGGCTGTGTGATAGACGGGCAGTTAGTTAAGTCTGTGTCAAAGCAGTTGGGGAATACATATATCTTTATAAATAAAATATGTAATTTTTATTGAGGTTTCCAGTTCACTTACGAGAGCACAATTCAGTATGACAACTGCTGTATGAAATGGAGTCGTGGGTCAGCAACTGGGGCTGAATCCGCCCTTTGCAAACTAAATACCACTACATTTTGACCAGCAAGTTAGCCAGATCAGCAGATTTCTGGGCAACAGCCTGAGAATTAACTACTGAAGTTCTGGGCCAAAAAATTCTCACTGGTAAAGGAGACACTGGTGCTGCGCAGAAGTAGGCTTGGGCTGATTCTTCACTGAGGTCCCTGTTTGGTACGCACCTAATTCTGCGAGAAGAGCCTTCCTTATGTGATCCACAAGTCTTGAAGCCGATGGGTAATGTTATCTTTATGACCGAGACTTGATTTAAATTAAGACCTATTTAATTGCTTTTCCCAGCCTTTCAAGATATACTTAATCAGCTTTACATCATCACTGTGTGATGTAGTGAACATAAGGTTTTGGAACTGCTGGCTGAAGACCCAAATAGCTATGTGCTGATAGGAGAAAGGGTGTAGGTTGCAACCCCAGCTCATTCTGGAGTTGCTACTCTGTGAGCAGCCTTTGATGGCCATACCTCTACCATCTGTATTTCTGCTTATTGGATTCTGCCCATCTTGCTACAGGGGGCAAGGAAACTTACCAAAACTGCAATAACTCTATTTCTGTCACCTCCACCAGTTATGGTGGTCTCTTTTCTTTCCTTTTCTTTTCCTTTCCTCTTTTCTATTATTTTCTCTTTTCTTTCTGTTCTTTTCTTCTCTAAAAAAAACCCAGGGTCTGAAATTAAAATGGGAGACCTAATCACCTCAGCCTAAAGAAGGGTGCAGTTCAGAATCCAACCCCCAAAATCTGGTGGGGTTTCTCCATCCTCCCTACCACCATGCCTGCACTAGCCCTGCATCTTTGCTGCACTAGCTCTGAGGCTGAATGTCAAGCTGGATACCTCACTGACGTAGCAAGAAATATTACACCACCAAGCTGGTCTTCTGCTGCTTTAGGGAGTGGGACCCACCTGCCAGGCAATCACCTGGAAAGCTGTGGCACTTCCTTAAGTAGCAAGAGCAAGGGACTGTGTGTAGCAGAGCATGAGAGGGAGAAGCCAGAACCTCCCTCCCCCTTTTGCCAGAGGTGAGTTGTTGTTTTGGCTCCAGAGGTTTCCTAAAAACTACAGCTACCATCTCAAAACTAGCTTTTTTTCTTCTCTTTTAACTTGCTCTCCCAGATACTTTGGATATTGCATTATGGTCTTGTTTTGTTAAAATTTAGAAACCTCTTAAAAGCACATATGAATCAGTAAATAATTAAATTTTCACATTACATATTTAGTTAAGTACACATTAAGCGACATTCTGAAATACAAAGTATTTCTGAAAAACAAGGTCACAAACATCAGTCACAAGAACACTCTTCCCCTGAATGAAGTGAGAGACTAGGATTTTTAGTGCCATAAGCCGTAAATGTTAACTATCCACTACTGCAAACACTCAGCAGACATGCAGTAAAGACCTCTGAACACACTTAGCACTAGATCATTATAAATTTGCAGTTGAAAAAGATGAAATAATGAATTATTCCAGAGGAAGAAACAAACTGAGGAATTTTTTTAATTATCTAATATTAACACAGACTCTGACAAAGGTAACCAATGCCTTCCATCTGCAAATGCTACCAAACATTCCTTGAGTAGAGTTGCTTACTGACCCAAAATACTTATAAGTCTGCTGTACACAGGGTGTGAGAGGTATCTGTTTTTCTCCACAACCTTCACCCATGGGATGGAATTAACCCATCCATTCTTACTAGGCAAGCAGCACTACAGCCCGTCAAAATATACCGGGATGTTTTGCAGACATCCTCACAGAAAGCCATGTTAAGATCACCGTCTCCTGAACTGTTAATGCTAAATCACTATTTAATTCCATGTTCCAGACAGCAATTCTGCCAGTATTCTGAAAGCAGCACATTTGCCTGCTATGAATGCACAGCAAGTCTGACACGTTTGGGTCTGCCAGACATACAACAAAATCAATAGGCAGCTGCCTAAAGCAGTAATCCACAGCTCTAAGTTGCAGGGTGCAAGGTTGGCTGGTCTTCCTGTGGGATCCATTTTGGATGAAACCTGAAATCAGCATCCTGGCTGGTTATAGTCTTTCAAGTCCCACTAACACAATTTATAATAGTAGTATATTATCCACTTTATACAGACATCAATCCAAGTATTATTAGAAGTTATTTGATCTAAACGGATAGTATAGATTCTTCCTAATGTTTGAGGGAAAAATAGGAGGAGGAGGGAAGGAGGGACCATGAAATAATTGTATGTCATGAGCAAAACAGCAACTTTGAAGTCTAGAACCTCCTTAGCTTCATTTCAATTATAATGTGAATATTGAGATCATATAAATCAGAACAGATGTACCTGCAGTATTTGAGACGCTTTAAGCATCCTAGAAAACTATTAGTGAGAAGGCGTTCACTAAATCGATTATGCGTTCAAACACCTATTCAGAACTGTAGCTTTTTTCTACAGCCCCTTCCTGACCCTACTTTAGTCCCCATAGAGAGGCTTGCATGGGCAGGGAGAGAGAACAGCCACCATTCAGGATAAGAAAAACCCTAACTCCAGTGGAAGTTCACAAGTTACTTCAGTGGTCCTAGGACTTCATTATGAACCAGGCTGCACAGGAGTTGTTGGACCTATGAAACAGCAGCAATGTAGCAGGATGCACAGAGCCATGGGTTAACAAGTCTGCAGCCTTGAGCTCTGCACAGCTTGTAGTTAACCACATTTCCCTTGTAGTAACACACTGTAATGGGTGAATTAGGTATACAGATGATATTTCATTTGGATTTTCAATATAATTACACAATAAAACACAATATTCTGCCAAGTCAGCTCTTCCATATTCACAGACTATAATAACGGACAAAACAAAAGAGGGAGAGGGAGGGGTAAATCCAAGGCCATTATAAACAACAAAGACCACAGGATTTCATCAAGAAATCCCTGTAGAAAGTTCAATTCTTTGTTCTCTAGCAGAAGATTTATCCTGAATTAAAGGCCTGCACAGAACAAAAATCTGCCAAATACTTTGTCAATACGTCATGTAGGTTACAGTCACTATTAAGAATATGCACTAAATTGTGGCAAAGCACACAATAACTGATAGCAATGTTCTCTGTGAAGACAGTCCCTTCCTGTAAGTTGGCTTTCGGAAACTTTCACAAGATGGACTGGGCTGAATCTAGAGAGCCATTTGAGGGAAGGAAGAACAATTTTTTTAAAAAAAATCTGATTATCTGCATGTATGCTAGCTATCTCACAATCACATACCAATATCTGCACTCTTTTATGTACAAGCTGTTTAATGAGGCTGGGTTCAAACTCTCCAAATGAATATGTTCAGCTCTCTAGTCAACTTAAAACCGAAATAATCATATTAGCTCAACAAGATGCCTGGACTTAAATAACTTCCATTATTAAAGGAAGCACATGATCAACTTTTTCTGAGATTAAAACTGCATACATCTTAGCCATTGCTAATCACAAGGACTGAGACCAAACTCTCAACATTCACATATGCTGTGAATATTTCCTGTGAGACAATGTCTCAAGGAGAAAAGTACAGAGCCACAAGCAGCTCAGAAATCTGTTTTCTCTCTCTGAAGTGGTGCACGAGGTAATGCTTCTGGTAAATAAGATACAGGGAATGACCTTTTTTTTTTTTTTGTAAAGAAAGGGACTATACACTTTTTTAAACAAATATATTTCAGGATGCCAATGCAAACAGGAGGTAAAAGCCACAGGAAGATGTTGTGCTTTACCAAAGAGGCAGTTTTCTTTCAACAAGCCTTTATTAAATACAATCTTTCAATCAATAAGGAATAAGGATTCCCTTATTCCTGAGCGGCAGCTGCAGCCAGAGCTGTACCTGTGAGCCGAGCCCTTGTTGACAAGCAGGAGAAAGAACAGAGACAGATCCCACACCCTATGTGAAAACCGCCTGAAGGGGTTTCAGGGAAAGAGATAATTTTATGAGCAAGCCAGGCTTCTACCATTACCACCACTGCACCATCATACATGAGAGGATATTGCCACACAGTATTTTTTCCTTCATATAATATTTTTTTCAGCAAACGAATGGCTATCACCAAACTTTTCTTCATCCTGGTTTCATGAATGCTGCCCATGGACTAGAGGAAAATACAGCAAGGCAGAGACCATCTCATTATATGCTCTTCACAAAGCATATAATACCCAGATCTGATCAGTGCTTATCACTCAGCATGAGTGACTGAACGACTGAAATGGATGGAAACTGCAACTGCTTCCAATATTTCTCTCTTGACACCAAATCCACACGTCACTTGGAAAAGAATGAGATTAAGTTCAGCCAAGTATATGCTAAGTAGGTGGACACTGAGGGACTTCTGAGACATCTCATTACTACTACTGCTCATTAGTCGATAGGACAGTATATTTCCAACACTTTGTGGTCTTCAAAGATATTTTTTTTTCAAAACAGTAAAAGGACTGATCAGGATACTATGGCTCACCTGCTCCCTTTGTCATTGAAACAAGCCTACAGTGACAGTTCAAAGCATGTCTGAATTTGCGTTTATCTTACTGAGAAACAATCCATTACCAGCAGCTAATGATCTTTTTTGCCCTAATGAAACTACCTTGAAAGGAATCTACCTGAGGCTCCATGCTGTTCACAGTTATTAAAACATGAAAGCCGGACTAACTCTGCCGAGGACATTGATGGTTAACTCTGATGTCAATTAAATGTCAGCTTTATGAACTGGAATCAATTCAGGCAATGCAAGTCTATCCTTATATTAAAGATTATGCATGCAGAAGCTCTTCTCTCAGTGCAGGTGTCCTGGATCTCTACTGGCATAAGTCACACTGCAGAGGGGCAGGCCCAAAGGGCAGCTTTGGCATAAGGAAACACGAGTGCCCAGAATGTGAAAATAACACATAGTTGTTTCTGTAGCATAGAAACACTCCTGATACTCCAGTCAGAAGCTACCTGCTGCAAGCCAAGCTGGCATGTGGAACTCCTATGGACAAACATCATCGCAATATGGGGCAGCTTGTTATTCCTTCTGCTGCTAGTGCTTTTCATAATACACGCAAATGATTGACAAAAACAGTATTTATTTGTACGTATGCCTGTCCTGAAGCCAAAGTCTTGCCCCACTTGCAAAAGTCTCATTCCCCTTTGAAAGGTAATGCTGCCTTTTTACTATGGTCCAATCCACGGGCTGTTTACTGCTAGAAATATTCACCCTCACCTCAGTGCAGTAATTTCACACTCATGTTTAACTGGCATTAATTTACTTTCCTGTTCCTTCAGTGCTGGTGCTAGGCTCTGACAGCTCCTGCTCTCTCCGACACAGCATAGCATTAGTGGATAGTCCCCATTGCTGCTGCACATAGAGACTCCCCACCAAACCACCCAGGTACTCTAAAGCCTCCTCAAAGAGGAGGGCCCACAAGCCTTACATCATACAACCTCTAAGAAAACAAAACCAGATGCTTTCCCACCTTTTTTCTCATTAACTACAATGAGGAGCAGAGCTATATTGCAGCCTTGTGGCAATCAGCACTGGGCAAAGCAGAAGACAACCAAGCAACAGCAGTGTCAAGATCCTTTACTCAGTACCAGCTGTGGGGTTTAGTGCACAATAATAAAAAATACCTCTGTGTTGCCATGTGCAATTTTGCTTACCTCCTCTTCTATATGAGGAACACTTAATTGTCAGGAGAGAATATTATAAACACCAACTGGAATATAATAATAAACAAACAGCAAATGTCTATAAACCTGCCTCTTTTTCTGACTGGCGTCAGTTAAGGTAAAAAAAAAATTACAATCTCTGCGTACGGGAATTTATATAAGTTGGTGAGTGGGTTTAAAAACACAGATCTCAAAGTTATATTCACCTGTCAAAGCAAGTAAACTATCAGATGAAAGGGAGGCTGGGTCTGAATATGATTAAAGCCTTATTTTTTTCCCCAAAGAGCACACATTTAGACTTGCTGAAGTATGCATATTTAAAATAAACAATAATAAAGATGAGCTATTGAGTCATCACCAATTACTTTAAAAGAGCAAGTTGTTTATTTATAAAGAAACTGACATTTAAAAAGAAAGACAAGAAGGACTCACAGTTGAAGAAGCAGTCTTTGGGGTTTGGAGGTTTTGTTTTTCTAACAATTTACTTTGCTTCATCTACATTTCCAACTTTGGAAGTACTACATTTCAAACCTTTCCTTGTTGGCTTCTCCTATTGTGGCCTTTAGAGTTTGTGGCAAACCTTTCACACACCTTAACAAGACGTCAACCATTAACGCAATAGTCCTATCTATTAAACAGGTGAAACTAAATAAGTATTATAACACAAATCGAAGCCTCCCAGCTACTCAGTGGTCAAACGTCACAAACACCAATTTGTTTAGCTCTTTGGGTAATGTTGGGTCCCCAACAACTGGACTAAACGCAGCTAAAATTAAGAGGAAGCTGTGTTGAGTGTTCATCGAGAAGAGGTGAGCACAGGGCACTGGTCTGCCTGGCGCTTTAGCTGCTGAGCCCCAACAGCAGCCCAGTTGGATCAGGCTGGGGACACTGGTGGTGGCCAGATTTCCAGCATCTCTGCACTGAGTTCCAATGCCCATAGGAGAAACATGGCTTCATGTCAGGACTCTCCCCGGCCTGCCCTGCATGGACCACAGGCGTAGGTGCATTGCTTTACCCTCCTCTCCTAAATAACGCCTCCTCCGTAATTAGATTTACTACTTATCTGCAGTCTAGCCCAGTAGCCTCTTAACAAAAAGAACATCCATGCTGGATCAGACCAATGGTCAGCTTAGCTCAGCATCCTCTGGGACAGTGGCCAAGACCAGCCTTAAGGGAGCCTTAAGGGAGAAATCAATACAGACAATGGCAAACAGCAGGACAAACAGCAGGACAAAGCTTCCCTGCTCCTGGGAATTTGGGGTCCAGAGGCTTCATAATGTAGAGGTATCTCTTTGTGTTTCATAGCCTGCAACAGACTACAGAGTCACTGAGGCTGGTGGGGACTTCTGGGGATCCTCCAGCCCATCCTCCTGCTCAGAGCCGGCTGATGGGTTTTGATTATCTCCCAGGATGGACACCATACAACCCTGTGGTAAGCTGTTCCACTGTTTGGGCACCTTCATATTAAAAAAAAGGTTTTTATTGTGTTTCTTGAACTCTTTGGCATTCACATGCTGCTGCAACAAATTCCAGAGCCCACCTGCCTGAGGAGCCCATGCAAGCCTGGAGTATGGGTGTAGGGCTTATAATAAGGGCAATGTTTCTTATGTCTCCCTACACTCTGCACAGGACCACTGCTCTAATGTGAAGCGGTGATCTTACAAAGGTTTTAAGACCACAGCAAAGGTCCTAAGACCACAGCATTCATTATTTTTATTGGAATACTCTGAGATACTTAATTTTTCTGGGTTCTGGACTTTCCCCATGTTGTCCGTAAGGATTCCTTTCTTTGTCTATCTTTGTCATGAGCAGTGGAGGCATCTAGCATTGCTCCATAATACCCAGAAAAACAAGATAATTCTGTTTACAATGAGTGTCTGATAATAAATGCCAAACTATTTCTCATCTCTCAGGTTAGAAAAAAATAGGTAAAATGCAATGATTTGCCAAAAGGTAAATAATCTTTTGATGGCATCTTCCTTTATTGGAACTATTTTCATGAACAACTTTTTTGCTCTTATGACGCATCTGTTGCATTTATTCCTCCCCTTCCCACGAGACTCCCCATCTGCTGTAATACATCTGAAATGGCATCTGATAATTCATGATAAGAAAGCAGCCTTATATATTCCAGTCCTCCGATTCACTTTTTCATAAACATCAGCAGGAATGGAGCAAGTTATTAGGAAATCAGACCTAGAATTCTGTGTTCAGAAAATAACCTTGTCCATGTTAAGAAACAAACAAAAAAAAATGGGGCTTTGGGGATGAGGAAAGGGTTCATCTGACAGTACAGTTCACAGGAGAATATGCATTTAAAATAAGATTGACAGAAGGAGCTGACCAGTCACTCGTCATGCAGAAGAACAAAAGAGTTCACCATGATAAGGCGTAAGCCACTGGTGTCATTCTTTCACTGTGGTTATTTAATGCAAAGAGTATCTTAGAGTTATATTAAAGATGGAAGATCAAATAGGTACAAAAGATAAGACTGCATGGTCATCCCCAGCCTCTCATGGAGTTTGTTGCAGTTTTGGATTGGCTCTTGAGAAATCTCCATTTCTTCTGAAAGAAAAAAGTGAATAATAAAGCAAGTTTTCTACCTTGGTTGAAAAAAATGGATAAAAGGGTGGAAGTCATGCTGTACTGAGGCAATAAAAAGATGACAGGGATTAAGGCAAATACAATACAGCATAACAAGTTGTACAAACCTGGGTTGGCCCTTTTGGCTTTGCTATAATGCCGATAGAACTCATACACCAAACATTATCCAAAATAAATCATGCACTATATCTAGTTGTAAATGAACTATCTCTGCTCCTCAAAACTGCTCTTTTCATAAAAAGCCATCCTTCTAGAGAGTCTGAAGAGAACTGAGTGAATTTTCTTCCTATAACTATGAGAACCAGGAAACAGAGCTAAAATTCCCACGTAATAGGTTCAACTTCAACAGCTAGCATTTTAATATAGCTACTTAGTTATAAAAGATTTCCTAGAAAAAAATTATACTTAACAATGAATTTTGGGGTGTTTATAAGCTTAGAAACTGTTACAGAAAGGACAAATCAAAAATACTGGCTGTAGGCAAACCAGCTTCCAGTGTTGTTCTGATAATTACAACTAGGGAGCTTAATGAAATCCAGCGTTATCAGATCAGTTTCACAATTCCTACAACTCTGACTTGTACTACCATGACGTCTTCCAACAAATATGGAGCAAATGGATTAGATCTAAAGACTAATTTTATAGTCTTCCCTTCAGACTGATTTTCTTGTACTTCCTGGAAAATATTTTCTTAAATATTACTAACTAATTGAAAGTCATTTAGTGCTCTCACCAAATTACTCATCAATGAGTCTGGAGCAGATACACTTTCTTTTTCCCAAGTGCCTTTGCTTTCTTCTCTGCACACACAGCCATGCACTTAATTAAAACTTTCCATCGAAGTGGCATTAGCTAGACACACAGGGCATACCAACTTGCTCTTAGGCTTCCTGCCAGAAAGCCAGCAGTGCTAATGCTTTCCTTCATTTACTTTAAAGTGTCAGCAAAACACACAATTTATGACCGTATAAATACGGAGCCAACAACCTATGACCACTGTCTGCGGCAATATAGCACAGACACAGCCTTTTACTTGGTCCCATTCTCCCGGACTGGTTCATGTTGCCAAATGTGCAATCAGAACACACTTTACTAAGTGTCTTCTATAACACCATAATAAAATAAATCACCAGTGTGAGTGTTTAAAAAGGTGTCAGGGAGCAGCATGAACAAATCCCATTAGTAGACAATGGGATTTGTGCAGATATCTACTATTCACCACATTGAAAATTTAACCTCAGGGCTTTATACATACAAGCAGGACACAGACGTATCACATTGTGAAATGAGGTTTGGTTTTTATCAGGATATTGGGATTTTTGTTAGGAAATAAAGATACAGGGAGAAAAGTCTTTTGCTCTGATATAAGATTGTGGGCAGGGATTTTAAAAAGCATCTGAAGAAAGTGAGATATCTGAGAAATCATGTAATTGCTAGAATCATTTGAAAAAGTCTGTAGGACATGACAACAGCTCTCATTACATGGTACCAGTTCTGCTTTGAAAGGTTTCACAGATGTATCTGGCAAGCAACTCCCAACAGAAAATGTATTTCCAACCACCAGTATAGTTATTTTTACCTGTGGAAGATGCAGCAGAGTCTAGATGATGCCACTTAGCTTGGTTAGGTGCTGATTGTCATACGTGTGCCTTTCACATTTAAGTTGAAATTGAATTAAAATGGTTTTAAATTGAGAGTAGGTTTCACATGTGGCAGCACTGATAATTCTCTAATCTACAGACTTCACTTCCCAAAAATAACAGAAATCTTAAAAAGTTATTTTTACAGGCAGAATCTAACAGGAGCAGTTCTGCTAAGACTGGAAACATACCAACAACTGGAGATATCTGCAGGGCACTGAGGCCCAAGCCCAGCACAAAATCTGAGCATGAGGAAAAGTTCATCCTTGTCTGGGAAATATCTTCAGGCTTTCCTGTGCAAGAAGAAATGACTGAACTGGGGCATGAGTACCTTCAACTGACTTCATCATTCAGCAAAAATGACCTTCTGTATATATCTTGGCATTTTTTTCTTCCAAATGCATTTCTTGAAAAGAAAAAACAAACACCATTTTCCTCATCCTGAACACTCTTGTTGAAGTGTACTGTTAAAAAATTCAGGTGCAATCCTGACTTCTAGAATAAGAGCAAAAGAATTTCACTGACTTCAGAAATGCCAAGGTTTTGCCCTTCAGCAGGAACTTGAACGGGGTGTGACAGGGAACACATCCCTGTACGCTGAAGAGCCCAGCCATGTACATGGCATATCTTAAGGGTCTCGCTCAGAAACTCTGTGCCTCCTGCATCTTCTAAAGCATAAGGGAACTGGAAACACAGCAAGAAAGGTGTCTGCTGTTTTGTTCACACAGTAATTGCTTGAGATCAACCGGAGAAGTAAATACACATGCCAGCATTCCAATGCAAAGAAAAACAAAGCAAACAAAAAAATCCAGTCACAGAGATGTTAGGTCCTCTCTGTAATTTCAAGTGCCAGCCACTTTTTAAGAAGGAACTTATGGTATTAAAGGTTGTAACTGAAGTGCAATTATAATCCTATAATTAAAGAATCTGCAGGCAATAACCACCCTTACAAAAACTCCAAGATATAGCAAAGAAACACAGTAGGAGAATTAAGTAATTCTGAGTATTAGAGCTACAGCATGAAGTTGGTGTAGAAATGGAGATGAATTTCTCTAACAAAAAGATACATGCCAGGTTGGCTGGCAAGCTCATGCAAATACCTTTGAAAAGGCTCTATATGAGGTGGAGTAGAACCTCATTGTAAAATAGACTTCTGTAAATATAAAACTGAGAAAAATATTAATCACTTCAGAAAAATTTACAGACTTAAATTTCTTTTATATTTTCATTTGTAAAAAGATAAATTATGACCAAATCTTAATTCACATTTTATAATTAAGGATGCAGTTGCTTGAAGCAAATTTTTAGAAGCTGTTCAATATAGCTTGCAATTTTTGTGATTTTATTTGTATGTATAGGAAGCCAAATTTTTATTAGATGGACTGGTAAACTAAAAATATGTATTTTCCATTTTTGTTATATATGCAACCATTTTATTATAGCTTAACCTCCAGTATATGAACACTGATTGGGCTTTTTACATTGTACTGGGTCTGGAGGGGATGGAGTTAATTTTCCTCATAGCAGCCCCTATGGTGCTGTGTTTTGGATTTGTGAGTAAAACAGTGTTGATAGCACATCAGTGTTTTGGCTATTGCTCACACAGTGTCAAGTCCTTCTCTGTTTCCCACTTTGTCCCCCTGTCTTGTCCCCTCCAAGTAGGCTGGGGGATAGCAAGAAGCTGGGAAGACACACAGCTGGGAAAGCTGACCGTAAGTGACCAGAGGGATATTCCGCACCCATACGATGTTGTACTCAGCAATTAAAGGTGAAGGAAAGGAGCCGGAAGGGGGGGACATTCATGGTTATGGCATTTGCCTTCTAAAATTACCACTATGTGTGTTGAGGCCCTGCTTTCCAGAAAATGGTGAAACATCCGCCTGCCAATGGGAAGCAGTGAATGAATTCCTTATTTTCCTTTGTGCGCTTTTGCTTCACCTATTACTCTGTCTTTTTCTTGATCCACTAATCTTCTTACCTTCCTTCTCTTCTCCCCATTCCATGGACAGTGGAGTGAGTGAGCAGCTGTGCAGGTGTTTGGTTGTTGGCTGAGATGAACCCACCATGTAATCTGTAAACTCTTCAGGACATTTTTTGGCAGATCCACAGCAAATGAAATTTTTCATATCTTACTACTTCATTAGTTAAACATTGATACTTTGGAGTTTAATTTCATTATTACCAGAGGAAATAAAAAAGATCAAAAACCTCTTCCCTCCAGTAGGGGGAGTAATATTCAGAGAAGTGAGACTCAAGGAAGCTAACCGAGGATAAGGCCTCAAGAAGTGTATGTTAAAGGCAGCTGCCATGTTGCAGAGGCCCAAATGCAGAGTCCCGGATGGACTTGGTCACAAGGAAATCATTAAGAATTTTGGTGACCTGAGTCCAAGTGAGTGAACTGAGTGCAAGATGCAGAAGATGCACAGCAGATTCTCAGACAAGGTAAAGACAGAAAACAGGAAACTGTGTGCAAAGGGATCAGAGACAGTAGCATGTGGCAAATACCAAATCCAATGAAAGAGGAAAACTAAGCAGCTGGAAGGCTTGACAGAGGAAACACCTGACAAAGATAAATTGCCAGTCTACAGGGAAGCTGAAGTTCTGCTATACAGTTAAGTTCTGGAGCTACAAACACATAAAGCTGTCAAGAAATACTGAGAACTTGGCCCCTTACATCCTGGATCAATTGGTACTGGGGTTGAGTGAACATTTAAGGTGAAGAAGAAGAATCTCCCCTGCTGCTATCTGCTGTGAACAAGCAATCATTCGTAACTGATCAACATGCTCAGGTCCACTTCCTCTCCTTGCTTTCCCACATCTAGAACAAACGCTGCTAAGAGAAGCTGTGGATTATCAGAAGAGAGCCACAGTCCATGTTGGAAGGATGAATTCTGCAACAGAGAGACCATGTATGCACTGAAGGCTTGAGTAACCCCATCTGAAGACTTATGTGATCTATTAATAAACCTGAGCTCTCATTAAGCATAGCACAGGCTGGAAAAAAATAGCCAGGTGTGTAAAAGGGAAAAAAAAAAAATCCTTGAAAACCAAGAGACAGTCAATATAGGTGTTACACATTCTGTTGCCCTATATACATCTGTATACTAGACTGTCTGTTCTGGTTGAATTAGAAACCAAGTCGCACAGCTGCTTCATAATTTTGCATTATTCAGCCTCCAGGCCCCAAAGCAATAAAACAGTGCAAGACATTGGAAGTTCATATTTAGGAAACAGTAGTAAACTTAAAAAGAGTCCATGTCAATAGATATTATTTTGCAGTTCATTACCATAAGAAAGTTCAGCAGTAAGAAAGTTAATTCCATAACAGAGCAGAAGCGACAAAGCATGTTATATCTTCATTCATGTAGTGTCACTTCCAATTAAAAAGCAAAGGAAAGGGGATAGTGAGCACCACATGAATTGAGGTCAAACCAGATAATTATTTTTGTACACTTAAAAATCCCAAAGAAAAGAACTTTGTCCATTACTGAACACTAAGATCGTGTGTCAGAGTTTTGTGGCCATCCACTGGCCATACTGTAGAACCCGGCAGAGGTATCAGAACAAACACAGGAACGGTCCAGGACTAATGCCAATAAAAACATGAAATTTAGAAACCATGCATAAACATAGCCTTTCTGCAGCTAAGGGAAAAGAAATGAGGCTTATATTATCTTGAAAACACTACAGTCTGTTTGTATCAGGAGCTTATAAATGAACACTATTTCCTTAACTTTCTAATCAAAACCAGATATAAAAACAGGAAATCAGTAACTGTCAGTGACAAAAAAGCTGATGTGTCTTTCCAAATCTCTTCATCCTCCTTCTATACCAGTCACATTACTTGCCCAGCTCAGCTAAGATTATAAATATGCCAGTATAAGTAGCTGCTGGAAGAAAGGTTTGTTTTTCTACTCATCACAGGACTCAAATTGCTGCTGATAGACCTGGCCTAAGAAAATTTACTATAACTTTCCAGGATGGCTGATTGGAATATGATTTGGAAAGAAAACTATTTGCCTCCAGAAACAACTGCTGTCTGTGAAACTCTTGGACCATTGCTCAAGGCTGTCAGCATTGCCATTCACGCAACCTGGCCATCCATCACGAAGCACCAAACCAGCCATTGGCACATAACAGAAGCTACCAGCTGCATTAGGCACCAGCGCCTCAGGCTGGAGTCACATCCTATAAATAAAATGCTTTCACAATGAAGATCACAATAAAAATAAACCTGGAGTTCACATCAGGGCGATCAGGGTGCCTGGAGGTCAGAGTCCTTTCGCTTCTTCTTTCTTTCCTCCAAAATAGCTTGAATTAAACCTGGTAACACTAGCCCTCAACAGCCTAAGTGCTGGCAACAGATCACACAAGCTCTAGCTGCCCTCTTAGCTTTACGGACCTTCTTGAGGATCAAACCAATAGAGGGAGAAGGAGACACCACACACTTACGGCAGAAGACAACTCAGACACACTTGGATGTGGCAGCTAACTTCTAATTAGCCAGAGATACCAGTAGAAGTCTGTGCATTTCACAGGACCACAGTGGTGTCCTCCACAAGCCCAATTCAAACATACGACATGTGCAAGGCTCCTCAGAAAAGGAACAAATGGATGCAGCTCCAGAAATGGAGCTGTATCACACATACCCTTAAGCAAATGTCCTCACACTTCTCACCTCCTGCTTTTCACAATTGCTTCCTTCAGTCTGCTAAACTCACTTAGGGACCAAATGGCTGGACACTGCAGGTTACATTTGTCACTTAGGCCATTTTTGAAGCGCTCCGATCTAGAGCTTCCCTAGAGAAGGGAAAGAGAACTGAGCATGCCATCCAGGAGAAATACTCTCCAGCTGTGTGGACATAGTTTAACAGAGTTATACAACATAAGGTTTCCAAACTGAAGAATGTATGTAACCACAGCTTAGAGTCCCCCTGAACATCATGGTGCCAGTGGTAGGTAGACACTCAGCGTTTACTGCAGACCCTGAGGATGTGCTAATTTGGGGCCTATATTTGGAGAGCAACTTCCACACACAAAGTTGGTTCCCACAAAATAAAAATCCCTTCTCTAAAGCCATTTACATACTTTTCCCTTCCACAGGAGGACAATGGTATCGGCAATTACTCTTCCAAGACTTAAAAAAGTACACAACATGAATAATACAACACATCAGAAACTCATTGCTATACATACTGACCTCTGTTATTTCAATGCTGGTGTCTATTGTAGATTTAATTAACTGGAGAAAAATTAACACGACAGAGAAAAAGATGAGAGCAGAATACAAGACAACACAGAGAAACCACAACATTTCAGTATTTAAAAGCATGAGATCAGCTCTAAAATTGAAATCAAGAGGAATTCACCTCTTTGTTAGCGATGTCAGTTTACATTAACCACACAGCTTCTTATAAAGCAGCTGAGAAATACCTTCCTCACATACGAATTCTGTCAAAGCTGTTCTGATAGGACAGTCACTTTTATCGACTTCATTATTCAGTCCATTCAACAGGGTTTATCCACTAAAAATAAATTTTTTATGCAAAATTAAGAGAAAGGTATAAATAAAAAATGGAGCTGAGATACTATATACCTGATAGCTTCCAAAGATCTGGTGACAGGAGAGAATTCAGTCTTTAAGTCAGAGTTTTGTAATTTTATGAAATGTTTTGTGGAGATTATAATTAGCAATGTATTAGTAGAACTAATTAAAAACTAATTTTGCAAGAAAATAAACCTTAGATCACCCTTTCCTACAGAAAAATAGCTTTGTTCCTCATGATATTTCCAGGGACACACTATTTCTTTTTAAGAGCATTAATGTGTCAATCCAAGATTTTCAAAAACTCTCAATAGTTCTAAGCAGCCTATTTGTAGGAGCTTATAACCTTTAAAAATGATCAGTAAAAACCTCAAGATTTTCTTGTTCACAATTAACAGTCTTCTGACTGATTAAATTCAAAATGCACTGCAATTGGGGGAATAAAATACCTCATAAGTACCCAGTCGCTGCCTAACTAAACTATGCTACCAATCTCAAGAATACTTGATGTAATTTCCCAGTTTACACACAGGAGACTACCATTATGGAAGTCCACTCCACCTTTTTCCCTACCAGAAGCAGAAAATCCTTTATTTATTTTAAGTGGTTAAAACAGTCTGTGTAAAGTGAGAAATAGCAGAACACAGTACAGTGGAGAGGCAAAGAACTTCTGTTCCCCAAATGTGCCTTTTTTGCATAAAAACTTGTCTCTGCAGACATGAATTTCATATTGTCTGTAATCCTCCTTATAAGGAATTTTCATTTGCATAGTAATCAAGATTCAGTCTGGGAGGAAAAAAAAGATAAAGAATGAAATTTCAAGACTACCAACCAGACATGATTCTTCATTTTGCTATTGCTTTATAATGCTAAGAAAAGATAAAGAGACTACCCTGAGAGTCAAAAAATGTTGAAATCTGCCCAGAAGGAGTTCATATGGTGTAATATTAAACACTGGCAAAAATAACTAACCCACCTGAATATCATGTAATATAATAATTTATTTCACTTTGGTTAACTTGAATGTTAATATTCTGCAGGGGCAAACAGTTAAAAGCAGAAATCCTCAAATGAGAAGTCTGCAATTCCATTACTGTACCCTCAGCAACAGTTATCTTAAACTCATCATACTGACAAAACAACAGATTCTGTACTTACCTAAAAATAAGACCAAAATTCCCTTTTCCTGAAAAGTTACCCTAAAAATGTACCGCATTGGCATCTTGTACAAAAAGTAAAAGAGCAAACAAAGGTAAAAGTCTGGAGTTGGATGCCACTACCACTTCAGACACATACAAAACATCCCGTTGAATTTGTTGCCATGTGAGGCAGCAGTGCCCACACTTGCAGAAACGCAAGGGACCAGGCAGCCCCTGGTAGCACCCTGACTCAGACAAGGCTGCAGCTCACACTTGTGCAACTGGTGCGGGAGCTGATGCTTCAGAAAACGAAGCTGCTTTTTCTTATTATTTGCCACCCCTGATTCCTGCAGGCATTCAAGATGCTGCTTCATATGTGCTACTTCTTAAGGGCAAACTAGCCTCCTCTCTTCCCAACAATTCACAAGAGATGAGCTACTTCTCCAGGTACTAGGTTAAAGGTGCTCTGCCACTGCACAGGGCAGAGCTCGGTTGGCCCTCGGCTGCTGGGGCACAAGTGTTGAAGTCCTTTAGTAGCTAGTACTTTGTACTCTACTAGCTTGCCAGTACTCTTTAATCTCTTTATAAAATTATTTGGATGCAGGACTAGAAGGATTACTAATTAAGTTTGCTGATGACACAAAATTGGGAGGAGCTGTTGACACTCTCGAGGGCAGAGAGGTCCTGCAGAGAGATCCAGACAAATCAGAGAGCTGGGCAATCACCAACCGTATTAAGTTTAACAAGGGCAAGTGCCGGGTTTTGCACCTGGGGAGCAGCAACCCTGGATGTACAGACAGACTGGGGAACAAGATGCTGGAGAGCAGCTCTGCAGAGAGAGACCTGGGGGTTCTGGTCAACGGCAAGTTGAATATGAGCCAACAGTGTGCCCCAGCAGCCNGTGTGGCCTCACCTCGAGTACTGTGTGCGGTTTTGGGTGCCACAGTACAGTAAGGATACAAAGCTACTAGAGAGTGTCCAGAGGAGGGCCATGTAGTTGGTGAAGGGTTTAGAGGAGAAACTGTATGAGAAGCAGCTAAAGTCACTTGGTTTGTTCAGCCTGGAGAAGAGGAGACTGAGGGCAGACCTCATCGTGGTCTACAGCTTCCTCATAAGGGGAGGAGGAAGGGCAGGTGCTGATCTCTTCTCTCTGATGACCAACGATAGGACTCGAGGGAATGGCAAGAAGATGTGCCAGGGGAGGTTTAGGGTGGATATTAGGAGAAGGTTCTTGACCCAGAGGGTGGTGGAGCACTGGAACAGGCTCCCCAGGGAGTCAGTCACGGTGCCAAGCCTGACAATATTCAAGAAGCATTTGGACAACACCCTCAGACACATGGTGTGAATTTGTGGTTGTCCTATGCAGGGACAGGAGTTGGACTCAATGATCCTTGTGGGTCCCTTCCAATTCAGGACATTCTATGTACTAAAAACCTAAAAGCCTACCAACAAGCAAAGAAATCGGTGAGTTCACACAGGTAAGGAATGGTCTATAGTACCATTGTTCCTCAGAGAAATCACACTCTTCTGCAGAAGACCCACAGGTGTAGGAGCTGGTACTTGGCAAGGTGCCTCAGGTACCGCAATGGCTTGTACAGCTGCTGTAACTGCGGGGCAAACAAGGCCATGCTGTCTGCTTACAGATACAGGAGAAGAACTGCACAACCTGATGCTTAAGAGCAGCACTTAAAGAGTGCAGAAAGTAGAGCACGTGGATTCAAAAATGTTGATTTTTGAGATATTTGGGGTATAACATTGAATCATGTAGAAGAAGAGATAGAGGTTATCTTATATTCAGTATGGACTCCCTAAAATGGCAGAAAAGAACCTATCTTACACTGGTGCTTTGTTGTCCTGGTGTTATTTTCCATACCCAGAAAGCAGGAGGGATGCCCTCCAGCACTAGAACAGTGTCTTCTTTGGCAGTCTTGCTGTGACCCATAATGCCCTGGGGGTACTATTCGCCTGTGTGCTATGTGGCCTGTATGCCACATACCTGTCAATTAAAGTAGATGTCCAGCAAATAAAAACCAACCAATATAACAGAAAGAGCAATATATCCAGCTCATGTATTTTGTTTAACAATACATTCAGACAATGTAAAATTTTCAGATTCGAGTCACAACAGCTATACTATTTTTTGGAGATTAAAAGCTTAACAACAAAGGTGAAAACTGACCTCTTAGTGCCAAACATGATGGTGCGGGCTTGTTTCACATTTATGAATGCACTGCTCTGCACAAGGCTGTTTCTGTTCACCTAGATGAGAAGAGAGAGAGAGATTTTTAGACCAAGCAACTCAGGACCTTGATCTTAATATCCTGAACAATAAATACATTAGTA
Source organism: Sula dactylatra (assembly GCA_013389905.1). Classification (NCBI taxonomy): domain Eukaryota; kingdom Metazoa; phylum Chordata; class Aves; order Suliformes; family Sulidae; genus Sula; species Sula dactylatra. The sequence continues at coordinate 145,296 of WEKW01021563.1, read as the reverse complement.
AACATCTTCCAGTGCAACTTCAGAGAATACCTGACAATTTTATAGAAATACAAAGGTTAGCAAAACAATGTAAACGTTAACAAAAGATAAAAGTCAAAAAAACTTAAGACCAAAACCCACTGGCAGAGTTTAAACCTGAGGTTGTCAGAGCAGTTACTCAGCAAAACAGTTAGGTATAATGCTACCTGGTAGTGCAATATCTAAAAGCCCCTGCCTCTGAAAGGAGAATTCATGTGCCCGAGTGAAATTTAGGTGCCTCAAAGCAACTAAACAAGATCTTCCTGAATTATCAGCTACATAAATTTACATCTTAATTGCATTTTGGTGCTCAATGTGTTGAATGACTACCTTAGTAAATTAGTCACTTTTCCAGAAAGATTCCATTAATATAAAAACCTTTATATAAAGAATAAAAATATGAAAATATTATATAATAACAGAATAATTAGGTTGGGAAGAACTGCCTAGTCCAACCCTCAGCTCAAAGCAGGTGTAATTAGATCAGGTTGTGCAGGGATATGTCCAGTTGAGTCTTCAACACCTCCACAACCTCTCTGGGCAACCAGTTCCAGCAATTCACCACCACCACAGTAAAAACATTTTTCCTAATACCTAATCAGAATTTTCCATGTTACAACTTGTGTCTACTGCCTCTTATCATATCACTGTGTACCTTCAGGAAAAGTCTTGCTCTTTATAGTCCTCTATATCCTCCACTCAGGTACTTGTTGACAGCACTAAAGTCTCCCCTTGGCCATCTCTTCTAAAGGCTGAGTTGATCCAGCTCTCGGCCTCACGTTGTATGTCATGTGCTCCCTGACCACCTCGTCTGGTCTCCATAACTCAACATCATTCTTGTTCAGGGGAGCCCAAAACTATGCATGGCTCTCCACAGCCAGTCACACAAATGCCAAATAGAGAGGAAGGATCTTTCTCTGACCTTCTGGCTACACCCCTACCCATGCAGCCGAGGGATGCGGGTGACTTTCTTTGCTGTAAGGGCACACTGCTGGCTCATGCTCAAATTGCTGCTCGCTAAGCCTCTCAGATCCCTTTCTGCAGCACTGCTTCCCAGATAGTTGGTCTCCAGCTCAACTTTTTACACAGGGTTATCCCATCCCATGGGCAAGACCTTGCATTTGCTTTTGCTGAACTTAGTGAGGTCCCCTTGAAAAGCAGCACAGCCCTCCAGCACATTGACTGCTGCCTGCAATTTGATGTCATTCACAAACTTGCTGAGACTGCACTCTATGCCATCACTGACGTCATTAATGAAGATACTAACTAGTGTTGGTCCCAGCAGTGAACCCAGAGGGACCTCACTAGTTACTAACTGGGTGTGACATTTGCTGTTTTCCAGTCATCAAGAACCTCCCCCAGTTGTCATGACTTTCAAAGATGAGAGCAGCCTCACAACGACATCAGCCAGCTTTTTCAACACCCTTGAGCACGTCCCATCTGGTCCTGTGGATATGTATATCCAAGTGGGCTAAGTGATCCCTAATGCTGTCTTCCTCTACTGTGGGTAGTGCTTCACTCTGCTAGGAGGCTCAGGCATTCGGGAGGCCTGAGGACAAGTCTCTCAGGAAAAGCCAAGGCAAGAAAGGCACCGAGTACTTCAGCCTTTTTTCCACATGGCCACATTCAGCAATGGGCCCATGCTCCCCTTGCTTCCCCTTTTGCTGCCAATGTACTAACAGAAACCTTTCTTGTTGCTCTTCACCTCCTTGGCTACTTCTGATTCCAGCTGAGCTTTGGCCTTGCCAACTGTATGCCTATGTGTTCCTACATGTTCCATATTCCTTCCATGTAGCCTGCCCCTGCTTTCACCATCTGTGTTCTTCCTTTCTGTGTTGGAGCTCAGTCAGCATTCAGGCCACTCTTTTACACAGACCACAACCCCTCCTCCTAGCTTGCCCACCTGATCTTATCACCGGTCTCCACTGGTGACTACAGCACTGCAGTCGTGACAGCTATCCTGCCATTTACCTGTAATCCCACTATGGTCACAGCACTGCAGCTGTGCAGGAACTCCTAATTCCTGCTGCTTGTTGCCATGCTATATGCATTTAGTAAGACAGAACAGGAACCTTCCTTCTATCGCCAAAAGTCATTAGCTTCCCCATTCCTCTGTCTTAAGAGCCACCCTCCACTACTTGTTCACCCATGGTCTGCATCTGTCCCTCCTTCCTCACTTTGAGTGGCTCAGGCTCTTAATCTTTGCAGAGTTTCTGCAGAGACCCCAGGTATCTCCTCTTCACCTTCCTGGTGGTGCACAGTCTGCTCATCTCTTCTGCAGCTCCTTCCCCATGCAAGTCAGCACCTCGCTCAGTGTGCCCATCCCCAGGAGAGGCCCCCATCACCCCAGCCCCAGGAGAGGCCCCAGGTTCTCTGCAGCCCCACACCAGGCCAGCAGCAGCCTCCCTCAGTGTGCCTTCTGGGTCGAGGCCTCCAACATGCCAAGGACAAGTCGGTGCCAGGGAACACCCCTGTGCGGTGTTGAGACTATCACTGTACACCCTCCAAGCCACCCCAGGCAAGTTTAAGCGGAGATGCTCTGTGTCCCTGCTGTGTTAATGGCTGCAACAAGCGTGTCACTGCTGCTCCCCATGAGCTCAGCCCTCCCAAAGCAGGAGGCAGCCATTCCCAGCATCAGCCTGGATGCGAAGGTGCCACGTGCAGGTCCCAGAAGAACTGCTGCACAAACTGGGAAGAGCAACCATGAAGAGCAGGCCAGGCAGCACTCTGGGTGCCCTGCATGCTCCCAACCTTACAAACCAAGCCCCTTTTGCACCTGTTCACAGTGCTCCAGTTCTTCCCTGCCTAACGAGCAGCTAAATAGCAACTGGAAAGCACAGGCAGGTGCCAGCTCCTGCAGCTCGAGGTTTCCCCCACTGGATTCCTTCCCACAAGACTGCAACAGTACGCAACCTTGGTTCACTTCCCTTGTGAATGCTATCACACATGCCCACTGCCCTCACAACATGTAATTTTGATGCTAATGAAACCTTTCTGCCCTACTTGCAAATGCTCAATTTAAAGCAAAAGACATAGCTTACAAAATAAAAAATTCTATCCTAGTTTAGTGGATTTTTTTAAAATGTAAATGTGCAATCTAAATACAAATGTTTTGTTCATCAGGAAGAAGCTGTGACTGCATGATCTTGGCTGACAGGAGCATTTTGGTCTACAAACTCCCTCCTAAATTTGTAAGATGCTCAATGGGACTTCACATCTCCATGACACACCAGATAAAATGAGACCAGGCAAAATGTCTTGCTACGTTGAGGCAAGGAAGTGGTATTTTCACAGCACCATCTTTGGGTTTGGGCAGTGACATTTGTCTCAATTTACCAGTTGCTCTTAAAGCATTTCCTTTTTTGTTCTGTGTAGGGTTTTTTGTTTTGCTGTAGCTCCTTCACTTGCACAGCTGCAAAGAGTCAAAGGGAACCTCCCTCTTCCTTTCTGTGCCCTCTTGTTCCAGAATCATAGCCTTGCAGCTGGGCAAGCAGCACAAATATCATCAGCCTGAAGTACATTTTCCTTCCCACGCAATCATTCTCCCTGCCACTCACTAACATCAGTTGCTCTACATTGAGAGCATAACAAATGCATGCTTTAAGTTAGCTGCCTTGATTGGGAATTTCTAAAGCCTCTAAGTAAGCCAAGTGACCACTCCTATTGATAATCAATGGATTTGGAGCAGGCACATTCCCTGCATGTCTTGGGAATTCACAATCCGGTTCTCTACTTACGATTGTCAGGCTAACTGGGAGCCTAAGCTATGCCTACACTGTCATATATGCAGCTCAGAGACTGGAACATGGCTGAGATTAAGGTCTGCAACTCAGCCCCAGTGTACACATTCAGTATCTCAAGCCATTTAGCCAGTTGATTATACAATGTAGAGCCTGCATCTGTAAATGCACTACAAAGATATGAGTCAGGTGTTCCTTTTCTCTTAGAATTAGCTAGGTTCAAGCTCCTTAATTTAATTTTCAGAAGTATTTAGGTTGTGACCTGGAAGACCAGGTCCCATATTTGAAAATGAGACTTATGATCCCAGAAGCATTGGGGTGGAACTTTGACACTGAAAATTTTAATCCCAGTTTATTCAATCATTTGATTATGATCTGTTTCCACGAAAGATCACCATTCACAAGCATTTATTATATTTTAAGCATCTTATATTCATAGGTAAGACTGTCTATGTTCGTTAAGAACTTTAACGGAAAGGCTCTGATGCTTTCTGTCTCTTTTTGGATATAAATAATAATGTTAGTGATGACATAAGATACTGCAATTTCTCAGAAAACAGGACAAGCTATTTGAGGAAAACCAACAGGTATAAAATTGCCGAGTAGCTGAAGCATCCTCCCTTGAAGGCAACTGGTGCAAAAGTCAGAAGAGCAAGGTGTTGGATATGCTGCCACCTATCTTAGTAGAAACTTTGCTGGCAGCACCACCTTCCTTTTCCTTGAGGCACAACTATATCCTTTTTGGAAAAAAAAAGATTGATACATCACCAAATATATTAAAAGAAACATTAATTCAGACTTTGGACATTTTTCCCCTTGCACAGAAAGTTTTTGCATAGAAATGTTTCCCATAGCATTTCACTGGCTTAGCAAGGGTAACTGTGCTGTCAGCTACTGCCTTTCAGCTGAACCTGATCCCTCTCTGGTAGGAGGTATCATCCTCAGGGCAAAGTGGCAGAAGAAGCTTGAGAGAACCACCCTCACTCTCTTATAGACAGCCACATTAAACTGCTAAGAAAGGCTGTTTAACGTAACTAGACTCTGCACTGGAACAGATGAGAAATATCATTTATCTGCTTGGAGATAAATCCTGAAGGCTCGACTTCCAAAATGAGAAACTTTTTAGTAGCAATAGTGATTTCTAAAATGATGTCTTAAAGATGCCATTTTATACAGTAAAACTGGCACAAAAACTCAGTAAACATTTTCATTTACACCATATATATTTAAGCATAATTTACTGAGATTCACACTGACTGCTCAAACCCATGCAAATCTGAGCACAAGTATCAAGGATAAAAGTATTTTCTGTTAAGAAACAATTGTATTATAGTGATAAATACAGCATAAAGTGTTCATACAGAATTACAGAGGATCTTTATCAGTAACCTGGAGGAGGCAACGAACTGCACTGTCATCAGATTTGCAGATGGCACGAAATTAGGGGAGACCAGTTGATATGCTTAAGGGCAGGGCTGTCATCCAGGGAGACTTGGACGGGCTGGAGGGATGAGCTGACAGGGACCTTATGAAATTCAGCAAGGACAAATACAAAGTCCTATACTTGGGAAGGAACTCTTGCAGTGGCATAGGCTGGGCACTGCCTGGCTGGCAGGGCCCTGGGGGCAGCAAGCGGCGTGTGAGCCAGCAGCATGCCCTGGCACAGAGGTGGCAAACAGCATCCCGGACTTTATTAGCAGGAGCATGGCCAGCAGAGAGAGGGAAAGGATCACCCCCCTTTATTCAAAAATTATCTGACTACTCCTGAAAAACTGCATCCAGTTCTGCAACCTGCCCTCACTGCACGAAGGACACTGATAAACTGGAGTGAGTTCAGGGTAGGGCCTGCCCAAGCTGGTCAGGCTGGAGCACTTGCCCTGTACGGAGAGGCAGGGGGAGCTGGGCTGCTCCAACCTGGAGAAGGGGTGGCTTCAGGGGACCTAATGGCTCCTTCCAGTACCAATACGGAGGTTATAGAGAAGATGGCACGAGTCTCTTCACAGTGATGCATGGTGGTAAGATGAGAGACAGTAGGCATGAACTGAAACAAGAGGCTTTGACTGGATATAAAAGAGGGGTTTTTTACCATGATCACAGTTGAGCAGTGGACCATATTGCCCAGAGGGGTTGTGCAGCCTCTCTCCTTCGAGCTTCTCAGAACCTGTCAGAATAAAGCCCTAAGCAACCTGGACTGATCTCACAGCTGACTGTGCTTGGAGCACGATGATGGACTAGAGCCCTTCTGAGGTCCCCTCCAGCTTGAGTTATCCTGTGATCTTATGAGTGTATGTATAAAGAAGGAAAAAAATGGAATGAGATGTGAAATGATGATTGAAGGTGGGATAATTAAAATATAATGCTGGTACAAGTATGATGACGGGATGACTACAGATGATTTTTTTTGTTTTACGGAAATAGCAAGAAGAGAATACTTCAAAATTTCTGTTCTGAAAGGTTAGAAAAACAAATTATATTAAATTCCTCTCAGAAGAGGTAGCTTCAGTATTTTTATATACAAAACTAAAAGCAGCAAACAGGAACAAAATATATCAAATCTGACTTAGCTGAGTTGAAAGATACTGAAAGCTAGGAGAGGGCAATAAGCAGATGAGGCAAGACCTGAGAAATGAAACACTACTATGCACAGTAAGCCTTGAAAAGCAGGAGAAGAACAAAATGTCTTCCACAGGCAATGGGAAATACTGAGTGACAAAACAGCAAGCAAATCCAAACACTTTGAGAATTGTTACCTTTGAAATAAGAACTATACATGGAATTTTACCAACTCAAAAGAAATAACCTAAAGAATGGAAAGGGAGTGACTCCAGTACCCATAGCATTGGGGACACCTGGAATATAAAAGAAGTTGATCATCAGCATCACTATTCTACATTTTTTTCTGCAGAAGCAAACAAGTGAAGAACATAAAAAATAGCAATAAGAGAGAGAACCCTAGTTCAGTACTTAGGCAAGTAAAAACGAACATAGATTTACACAGAACAGGTCATACTTACTTAAGTTACAGTATGATGAAGTGACAATGAGACCTAATGGGGATGAAACAATTTTTGCACTTCAGGAAAGCTTTGATATACTGCCACATTAAAGACAATATGTGACGGCTTTCGATATAAGTATTATGGTTGCAGTAAAATGGAAAGGAAAATTCTAAGACTTAGCAGTCAGTTAATCTAGGCTACCTCTTGAAAAAGACTGTTGAGAAACAAATCAACAGACAAGCATAGTGTGAAGTTACCTAGATATATTCCCAATTCTATCCTTGCCACAAAGCAATCACTCAGTGGAAACAAAACTACTCCATTTACCAAAATCAGTTACTGCTGTACTTCACTAATCATAATAACTTAAAAAAAAAACAAAAAAACCCACAGTACTAATAATGTAAAAGAATCTAAGGCTCTTAAATGTTACCCAAACTTCACAAGTATGTCACAAAGCACCCATACCATATTTAACAAATACATTGCTCTCTTTATACTCACACCCCAAAGGCGGGTCCTCTGTGTTGATGGGCCTCTCCAAAGGACTGCAATACTACCCACTTTCCTGTACTCAGCACAATCACCCACTACACCACACTACATTTATTTTGCTAAACTGTACTTTCATACATTTGAGGCCTTTTGAGTAATTCAACCCAATGCCATCAGAGATCAAAAACTCTGTGTGTCTCAATGATACAGCATTATAATTAAATACCATACCTTACTAAAAGTTACTGATTTGCTGGTGCTTAGAAAAAAACATTCTGAAAAGCTCACAAACACCCTTAGAAGTACCAAACGATGAAAAAACCCACAGGAGAACAGGATAAGGTCACCTACAGATGCTCAGCATTACATTTTTGGTAGGTCAATGCTTTTCTCCTGTCCTCTGTCTTGAAAACATTGGCTTTCTCCTGTAGATGGCTGCCCTCTTCCATACCTGAGGAACTCTATAGCTTATTTTAATCTAACAGTCTTAACTGCTCAGAGTAAAAGGAGCCAAGTGATATGCAGATACATCCAAAACATATAAAGCAAGAAAACATCTCCTGAATTTTGAAGTACTTTACACAGCAGTGTAAAAAAAACTAAGGCACAAAGCAACGTGAGAAACGGTTTTACAGCAAGCAGCCCTTTGCAGTATAGTAGGATACTTAGAGGTAGGATCACAACATCTTCCTAAAAGCTATGCTTCAAAAAACACAAGCTATGTCTAGTCAAAGACACTAGGATCATACAGGCTTATGTATATGATCCACAGAAGAAGTGTAATGGCCTGTGGATACAAACAGTGAGATTGATGACTTCTGGTCTTAAGCTCTGTGAAACTGCCTTAGATCACTTATTTCACCCTTCTTAGTAAATTGCACAACGAACCATTTCAAAAGGAAAAGAAATAAATTCTTCAAACCTTTATGAAACACACAACACATTTATTCTCTATATAGTCTAGCTTGATTGTTTTCTGTTTCAATTACCTTAACACTTGAAGGAAGTATACCTTAAAATTCAAATAAACAATTAAAGGTTTAGTTTGGCAGCTCTTGGAGCCAACTCGTTAGTGGCTTCTTAAGCAACTAAGTGATAAATAAAATAAATGGGCCAATAAAATGAAGTCCTATTCAAACAGAGAAAACCAAAGTGTAGTTACTAATGTAAAGACTGATTTATCTGATTTATGAAATGTAAATGAAATCTTTAACAGCAATACTTATGCAGTGAAATAAACCTGACTGCTATCTGCTGTTGATCAAAGGTCAGTTCAGTATCAAGAGTTTAATAAATAATTCATTTTGCCTACTGTAAATCATGAGGGCAGCCAACATTATGGCCATTCAGAGGTATTAATTCTGTTACATTTTTTTTCTGATATCTGAAGGAAAAGTATTTTAGAAATATAGAAATTAACTTCATATATCTGACTGTGGTGATTATTTCATCTGACTGCAGTCTTTTACTGCAACTACATGGTTGCCAAAGATCTAATACTATTGTCTGTTATGATTACATTTGTAATCCTGTTAATCTTCTTACACTTCCATTTTTTTCTTTACAAATTAATTACATTATGACTGCTGTATGCTTTTTGTTTGAATCATACAGCTTCCATGACAGATGTTTTCTTCTTCCAAAATGATGTTAAATATTTCTGGTTTTAAGACAACAACAACAACAACAACAACAAAGAATTAGCAGTTTGCCTCCTCATCACAGTGACAGCTCGGGTGACCTCTTCTGATAATTCTTTCATCCTTTGTTTTTAAGCCCTCATCTTTCATTCTTTAAAATAATACGATCACCAAAGCCTCACATTATCCTTCATTTCCATTTGCTTCCTTTTGTTTCTCCTCCTTCCTTACACTGTACAATACCATATATGCACCTTTCTCATGTCATAGCTAAGTGTAGCTTCTGCCACAAAATCCGCATAGTATATACTGTGCGACGATGTAGGTGTGCTCTGTCACTCATTCCCTGTTAGATCATCCACCTTTGCCTGTAGATAATTCAGGGCAAATCCTAACTACTGTAGTAAGAAAAAAAAAATTCTTAGTACACTCTCTGTCAGCATGGTAAAGAAATGTATTGATTTCTAAATAAGACAGATAAAAACTACCATTTGCCCTGGGTATTTTGCCCTCTTCCACCTGCATGGCAGCACACACAGCTTCCTTTCCTATGATTTCAGGATAAAGGGACACTCCTCTGCATCCTTTAGATCATTTTAAAATCTAAGTTCCTTGGAAATCTAAGGCAGGAAAACAAAAAAAGACTGCTTCTCCTTCTCGAGGCGCAATTGCTGGAATATCAATTATTCATTATTAATTCAGTAGTGGATGTGCCTATGAACAGAAAACATCACACATACAGAGAAGACTCACAGGGAGTAACCAGGACTGACCAGGATTTCATTCTTTTTCTTTATTTAGAGAGTTATAAAGCCTGCTGAAGTTTTGCCGGGGGAAGCTGAAAATAATAGCAGGCTAAAAAAATAGGCTAAAAAAACCAAAACTGTCCAAAATCTCACCTGAAGTCAATGAACATTAATGATACAATTAAATCTGCTGAGACATAAACAGTAGGTGCAATGGTTCATTTACAGCTGCTCTGAGACATGAAGTTGGTGCTATTTATCCACCCCTCTCCTCTCTGGGAAAATCAAGAATATCCCAAGTAGACACAAAAGGATCATGAACCTAATGCTCCTTGAAGCTGAAGAAACCAACATCACTTGCAGCAGGAGGGCTGCTGCTTTCAGAAATAGCTCGATGACAAATTTCCTCCACTAGCAAGCAACGTCTTACTGCCTTCAGTCCCATCCTGGTTTTTTAACTCCTATCCCCCAGTTTGCTATCCCTTTAGTTGTACAAATACAATGTCACATAGGACTACACTAAAACCAGATAGCTGACATTAAACAGATTTATAACCCCCCCAAAAAAAAAAAAAAAAAAAAATCAGTATTTACTTTAGAAAAACTTCTAATAACTCAGATCATTTCAATAATGTAGTTTAGAGCGCAGGTTGCGTTGGCACAAGGAGAGCATCTGTGAACTTTGGAACAGTAGTCTCATAAATAGACCTTAAAGTCAAAGACAACATCCAGGTCATAACTTCTAAAATTATCATTAAAGTTTAAAATCTTTAAGAGATGTTTGTACCTTTTACAAAATTAGATCTAAAGGGCATTCTAAAGACAAGTCTTAATCTGCACAGAAAAGTCATAATCTCTCAGACTGTATATCCCACACATATAATAAATATACAATCAGAAGTGTGTAGACCTTGGCTGGCTGCCAGGTGCCCACCAGCTGCTCTTTTACTCCTGCTCCTCAGCAGGACAGGGGGAGAAAATAAGATGGAAAAGCTCATGAGTCAAGATAAGGACAGTGAGGTTGCTCACCAGTTACCGGCACAGGCAAAACAGACTCGACTTGGGGAAATTAATTTAATTTTGTTGTCAATTAATTGTAACAGAGTAGGAGAGTGAAATAAAAGCATATCTAAAACCACTTTCCCCCACCCCTCCCTTCCTCCCAGGCTCAACTCCACTCCTGACTTCTACCTCCCCTTGCAGGCAGCACAGAGGGATGGGGAATGGGGGTTGCCGTCAGCCCATAGCGCTTTGTCCCTGCCACTCCTTCCTCCTCACACTCTTCCCCTGCTCCAGCATGAGGTCCTTCCCATGGGATCCACTCCTTCACGAACCGCTCCAGCGTAGGTCCCTTCCACAAGATACAGTCCTTCAGGAACACACTGCTCCAGCATGGGTCCCCCACAGGGTCACAAGTCCTGCCAGAAAACCTGCTCCAGGGTGGGCTCCTCTCCGCAGGCCACAGCTCCTGCCAGGAGCCTGCTCCTGCCTGGGCTCTCTCTGGGCTGCAGCTTCCTTCAGAGCACCTTCACTTGCTGTAGCATGGAGTCCTCCACAGGCTGCAGGTGGATATCTGCTCCTCCGTGGTCCTCCATGGGCTGCAGAGGGACAACTTGCTTCCCTATGGCCTGCTCCACAGGCTGCCAGGAATCTCTGCTCTGGCACCTGGAGCACCTCCTCCCCCTCCTCCTTCACCGATCTTGGTGTCTGCAGAGTTGGGGTTTTTGTTTGGTTTTTCTCACTCCTCTCTCACAGCTGCCACACAGATTTTTTCTTTTTACCCTTTATTAAATACACTATCACAGAGGTGCCACCAGCGTCACTGATGGGCTCAGCTTTGGCCAGCGATGGGTCAGTCTTGGAATGTCTGGAACCAGCTCTGTCAGACACAGCGGCAGCTCCAGACGTCTTCTTAGAGAAGCCACCCCTGCAGCCCCTCCACTACCAAAACCTGGCCACGTAAACCCAATAAAACAGTCTTACTTCTGTCTGATTACAAGCCCTTTGAGAAACTGTATCAGATTTCCGTGTATCATTTGCTAACGCTGCAGACAAGATATAACATAGTTATGTAATCTACAGCAGCAGAGGGAGGACTGCAGGAATCTTAAGTATTTCCACAGAATTAGAGATGTAGAGATAAAACTACTCCTGGGACCAAAGCAGATGAACTGCTATCTTTCCTGTACTCTTTCACACTGTTATGAAATGTAGTGGTACTGTAAGCTCAGTTCAGTATTTCACAAGCATTGTATTTTTTAACAGAAAAAGCCCTCTCTCCTCAGAATGAAATAATGCCAGCTAAACGTGATGAACAGCAGGGAACAGAATTATATTGCACAGACCTGAGCCTCTAGTCAGCCAAAATAAAGATAGAAACCTTTGGAGGATGATGAAATGGAGATGAGCTTTGGCTGTAGTTATCTGGACTAACTCAAAAGGGAGCAGAGTGAGTACAACTCGGATAGACAAAGCAGAGTATGTCAAGCACACAAGTTTATAAGCTATCATCATAAAGAAGAGGTGTTACATATTTTTTTGTACCTGATTACAGATGGTACAGACAACAACAGTAGCAGATAATTCTTAAAAATATATGGATTCTGTTTTTCATATTTCAACTTTCAAACTAATGCTACAATACCGATTTTCATTTTAACTACAATTCCAGTGATAATTACTTATATCTAAAACTAAAGAAAAGGTGTCGCTTAACTGTACAGAAAGATATAAAATAGTAATTTCAATATATCAATTTCTTATTAAATAGGCACTCAAGCACTTTAACTTAATCTAGTCTGTGATATTCAAAAGGAGGAAAATAAAAAGAGAATGACGTACTCATTACAATGCAAAAGGTATTTATGCTTAGTCATTAGCTGGTTGAAGAATATGTCCCAAGATACAGTCAGGAAAATCTGCGTTATTATATTACAAATGCTTCTTCTCAAGACAGTTCACTGACTAAAAGTTTCCCCTAATCAGCTGGCTTGTCTACCTATTTATTCCTATATTATCACCCCCAAAAAATCCCACTGCCATTCATTTAATTACATTAATGGATTTTATCCTATCTTTTGAAAGCCATAAATACAGAAATGACAATATAAAATATTTACAATACATTTGTTTTCCACTTCTGCTCATTTTCAAGAAGAAAGTTGACTATACAGTGAAGCTCTTAGCTAGAATCAGACCTAAGAGTGCTGCAGACTATATAGACTGTGCCACACTCAGACCTTTTGGGCCAGATCTGTAAGAACTGGTGAACAGGTTTTTTAGATCAAAGGTTACACTTAGAGTTTTGTAAATAACTGAAGTATTCCACTTCTTGGCACTACACAGCTTTCATGCCGCCAAGCACAGCTGAAGCTAAAGTGGATTTATCATAACAGAAAAGGCTCATACTCATACTGCGGCCCATCAAGGTGATGATTCTTTGATTTCTCTCCCCTGGTCCTATTTTGAAGAACACTGGCTGCAGTCACATTGTGACTTTCCACTTCTAAAGACCAACAGACCAAGTCCTACTGTTTTCCTTTCCAAACAGAACCGAATTCGTGGTACGTTGGGAAGTTAAAAAAATTAACTGTCTGCCCTGGTTTCAGCTGGGATAGAGTTATTTTTCTTCCTAGTAGCTAGTCTGGGGCTATGTCTTGGATTTGTGCTAAAAACACAAGTGTTAATAATGCCGAGATGTTTTAGTTGTTGCTAGGTAGTGCTTACACTAGTCAAGGATTTTTCCAGCTTCCCATGCTCTGCCAGGTGCACAAGAAGCCGGGAGGGGAGGGGGCACAGCCGGGACAGCTGACCCCAACTGACCAAAGGGATATCCCACACCATATGACGTCATGCTCAGCAGTATAAAGCTGGGGGATGAAGATGGAAGGGGGGATATTCGGAGTGACAGCGTCTGTCTTCCCAAGTAACCATTATGTGTGAAGGAGCCCAGCTTTCCTGGAGATGGCTGAACACCTGCCTGCTGATGGGAAGGAGTGAATGAATTCCTTGATTTGCTTTGCTTGTGTGCACGGCTTTTGCTTTCCCTATTAAACTGTCTTTATCTCAACCCATGAGTTTTCTCACTTTTACTTTTCTGATTCTCTCCCCCATCCCAACAGGGGGGAGTGAGTGAGCGGCTGGCTGGGGCTTAGTTGCTGACTGGGGCTAAACCACGACACACTCATAGAACAAACAATTTTTAAAAGACACATTAAATTATTTTACAAAATCAGCAAAAACTAAAGAGAAAAAAAGAGGATTACCCCAAAACTAAAAACATCCAAAGATGTTATGCTCAACTATGTTAAGGCTGTGTTTGGCAAACAGGTGGAACAAAGAAGTGGTGGATCACAGGGGTATCAGAAATGTAGTGAACACAGAAGAGGGCTAAAAAGCTAAAAGTGATCAGGAGACTACTTATTTTATACTCTTTGCCCAAAGCAAAATGAGATGTATTTAAGCCATTTCTAATATATTGGCCTAACTATAACATGTTCTTACAAACCTCAAAGGATGGAGGTTGTACAATCTGAAATACAGCTTTGTTATTCTAAACATCAGAAAATGTTCTAGAAAACAATATTCTTTGCCACCACTCAAGCTCATTAGTTGTTACTTTCCCAGCAGACACAGAGAACAATTCTTTATCCTCTTTCTCAAAAAAGAAATATATTTGAGCACTGTTCTCCTGTGTCCCCGGTGTGTCTCTTTTTTAGGTCAAACATCCCCTCAGAATTCAATTTTTCCTAGAGGTCATGTTTTCCAAATTTCTTATCGTCTTTCTTCATGTTTTAAAATGTGGATGCCCAAAACTGGAGACAGTATTCCAGGCAGAACAGAGTAAAATAGGAACTATTTGTTATCTTACACATGGCAACCCTGGTTCTATACTCATTTGATATTTCCTTTTTTGCTCCTCAGTAGTCTACATCAGTAACTAACATTCAGTTTGCTGTTCTTCTCTCAGTTTTTTTCCCTAGCATTCCTACACAGCTAACCATTCCCTGTGTTGTGTTTTGTAAATTCTGGAAACTCAACAGTATATCACACTTCTCACAAAGAATTTATTAACGTGTTCTGTGATTGCTTCAGCCACCTTCCTATATATTTTAGTGTAAAAATCATTAAGTTCATATGATTTAAGGTTTGACTAATAAATAAAAATAATAAAATACCTAGTCCATCAATCATCTGTGGGGTCAAAGGGTCTTTGACATTAAAGCTAGAACAGGTGGTCTGAATGCAGCATGTTTTACCACCATCACCATGCTCCCTGTCATGTAGAAGTAAAGGAAATACTGCAATGCTGTTATACCTTTACTGCCCTCAGGCTAAGAGCTGGTAAGAATAAACCAAGCTAGAGAATAAGAGATTGAGATGATTTTCCTCTCTCTTACAGCTTCAGGTAAGCTCTGAAAATCACCTCGAATGCAAGATGTTCCTGCTCATTTTCTTGACATGTCTCCTTTTGTCTCTAAATTTTTCGAGCCTTCAGTTTACTTTCCCCCCACCCCCCCAAAATAAAGAAAAAAAAAAGTCAGACCTAGACTGCCAGAACCTCATACTCTGCAACAGCAATGTAGCCTTTGACCGAAAGGTGGCTAAAAGCAAGATCTGAGCTGATACAGGTTTGCCAAGTCTCTGAATAGGTACCTATGTCATACTTATCTTTCTCTAGCAGCTCTACAGGCATCAGTACAAGGAACAGATGATGCATTTCATTTCTCACTGTTCTCCTCCTTCTCTATTTTTGTGCATGCATCTCATTTTTTTCTTCACAGACAGGATCTGACTCACACAGTAGCAAAAACAGTCACCACTTTAAACTGTCCCAGTGAACTCTCTAAAGGACAGTTATCAAAGAAGGTTACCAAAAAAAAAAAAAAAAAAAAAAACCCCAAACCAAAAACCCAAAAAAAGCCCAACCCTCTCTGTAGCTTAAAAAGGTGGGAGAACAGAATTGCTAATGTGAAAGCTCATGTTAATAACAAGTTAGAAGAAATTTTACTAGAATAGACTCGTTCAGTTGGGAGGGACATGCAATGATCATCTAGTCCAACTGCCTGACCACTTCAGGGCTCACCAAAAGTTAAAGCATGTTGTTATGTGCATTGTCCAAATGCCTCTTAAACACCAACAGGCTCGGGGCACTGACCACCTCTCTAGGAAGCCTGTTCCAGTGTTTGACCTCCCTCTCGGTAAACAAACGCTTCCTGATGTCCAATCTGAACCTCTCCTGGTGCAGCTTTGAACCATTCCCACGTGGCCTATCACTGGATACCAGGGAGAAGAGCTCAGCACCTCCCTCTCCGCTTCCCCCCCTCAGGAAGCTGTAGGGAGCAATGAGGCCGCCCTCAGCTTCCTTTTCTCCAAAGTAGACAAGCCCAAAGTCCTCAGCTGCTCCTCACAGGACATGCATCCAACCCTTCCACCAGCTTTGCTGCCCTCCCCTGGACACATTCAGGTACCTGAACCTGCTTCTTAAATTGTGGGACCCAGAACTGCACACAATACTCCAGGTGAGGCTGCACCAACACTAAATACAGCAGGATGATCACCTCTTTTGACCAGCTGGATATGCTTTGTTTAACACACCCCAAGATGCAGTTTGCCCTCTTGGGTGCCAGGGCACACTGCTGACTCCTAGTGAGCTTACCGACAAACCAGCACCCCCAGACCTTTCTGCAGGGCTGATCTCCAGCCACACCTCTCCCAATTCATACCTGTGACCAATGTTACTCTGTCCCAAGTGCAGAAACCAGCATTTGTCCTTGTTAAATTTGTGATTAGTGAGACAGAAAATTAGACACCATGAGTTAAATTGGAGTATTAATATGATCCCTTTAAGTATATAAGAACACCTCTCAGACCATATACGCTGTTGGAATGAACAGCCCACAGGCTACTCATATGTCATGGTTTTAGCTGGGATAGTTGATTTTCTTCACTGTAGCTGGTATAGTGCTGTGGTTTAGACTTGGTATGAAAATAATGTGATAACACACTGATGTTTTTAGTTGTTGCTAGGTAGTGCTTACACTAGTCAAGGACTTTTCCAGCTTCCCATGTTCTGCCAGGTGCACAAGAAGCCGGGACGGGAGGGGGCACAACCAAGAGCTGATCCAAATTGGCCAAAGGGTATTCCATATCATGTGACGTCATGCCCAGTATATTAACTGGGGGGAGCTGGCCGGGGGAAGCAGCGATCACGGCTTGGGGACTGGCGGTGTCGGTCAGCGGGTGGTGAGCGGTTGCAGCACTTGTGGTTTTTTTTTTTTTCCCTTTTCCCTTTTTTCCCTGGGTTTTCTCTCTCTCGTTATTTCTTTTTATTATATTACCATTATCATTATTATTATCATTACCATTACTATTCTTACTATTTTATTTTAATTATTAAACTGTTCTTCTCTCAACCCACGAGTTTTCTTGCTTTTGCTCCTCCGATTCTCTCCCCCATCCCACAGGGGTGGGGGGAGTGAGCGACCGGCTGTGTGGCACTGAGTTGCTGACTGGGGCTAAACCACAACATCATATCAAATAGTTTATTAATAAAAACTAAAGAAATTATGTTGGCATTTGAAATTATGTTCCAAGAAAATTATGCATAGTATCTAACTCCTCCCAGGAGAAAGATAAACATGGGAATTACAAATCTTAATATAAACACTTGAACTTGTCTACTACTTAAATGAAGGTTCCTTGATTCACCGAAGATGGTATACCTATTGCTGGAAGAGGTGTATAGCACCACAGCAAAGAGATTACAAAAGGTCTAATCAATGCAAAGATGTTAAGGAAATTTTAGTTTAATAGTCCATAATTTGCTAAACTTACTTCACTTCAGAAATGACAAATTTCTTTTCAGAATTTTTCACATCAAAAACTAGCAGGGAAAAGATTTGCATACGGTTCTTTACTAGCCAAATCTGACAAAGAAAATTATCCTCTTCCGAGACACAATACAAGAGTTAGAGAGATGTTTTTTGGCAGCTATTGGGATGATCCTTCACCAACTCTCTACAGGAAAAAAAAAAAAAAAAAACCAACAAAAAAAAAAAACACCAACCTTTTTGCCAAAGGTACAAGACTTATGGTCTGAATAAAAGAGAAAAAAATGCCACAACCAACCAAACAAAAAACCCACCAAAAAACCCCACCTCATTTTAACTGTTTGGAAGCTTTTGGTAGTATCACTCGGGTGGCCTTGGTGGGGGGAAAATGAAGGGTCAATCATGGGATCCATAAGTTACTACTACAAACATGCATAGTCCTCGCTGCAGTACCTGCCATTATGTATGTCCAGTAGAAACAATCAAGGGATCTCCAGAACCAAAGTTTTTTCATTTGAGATGCAAATGACCATATCTGAAGTTCAAAGCTGTAATGCCAATGTGTTGCCTGTAGGACTGGTACAGAGAAACATAACATGCGTTGGTACGGAATTGTGTAAACTGACAGAAGTGCAGTCATCTGCTGGATTTTGTAAGGGAAGAATAAAATCTCCAAGAAAGTACTAGGCAAATCAGGCTTACTGAGATAAGATGCCTTATTACTTGTTAAATCAAACACATGGCTAAGCAGAATACTTCACAGCCTATAGCTTATAATCCTGAGTTATAATAAGATCTCCGAGTACTGAATTTGTTCTGTCTCATAGGATTGACCAAAAACCAACACGGGGAGCTGGGCCCAGGAAATCCCATTTGTGGAGATTCAATAGTCTTCAGCAAGGAAGAATACCAGGCAACATGCAGGCAACCGGTAAAACCTGGCAAAACTAATTAAAGAGCTGAGACAATTACTCAATGCGCACAAGTGGAAACTGTTCATGCATCCCCTTCTTGGCCTTACTGCACATTATTCTAAAAATCAGTATTTTTTTACAACTGTTGAAGAATCTTTGGAAAGCGTCGCTTTTTCCAGGTTCTAGATACAGGAATGTTCTGTTTTGACAACAGCGTGCAGCCACTATCCTGTAAGAGCCTGCAACTTCAATAAAGTCAGTCTTAACTACAGGTTTTGTGAGAAAGACACAAGCAAACAATAGCATCAAGGCACCCTGCTTGCCTTGAACACCCTGAAGAATTAAATATGTCTGTCACATAGCAGGATCGGAAAGATTCAGGAACAACCCAGAAGACGGAAGCAGGCAAAACCTTAGTATAACTTTGTGGTAACAAAAACCTAGCACATCAACACCAAAGATCAGATTATTGCTGTAGGATAATCAAATCAACCCTAGGATTTTTCCACCCTCAATTGCCATTCTGCTGTTGAGAGAGAGACAAGTTATGGGGGTGGTCTTTTTGTAATAAAAAAAAAAACCAAAACACCAGCATTTGAAAACTAGAGAATGCAACAACAGCAAAAGAACTTTGCAAAAGCTTTATAATCAGAATGCTACACAGTCTGTGTCAAAGTTTTCAAGACACCAGGAAAAAGAGCAGTCAAACCAAAAACTAAATGTAAAATAAATAAAAAAACAAGCACCAGACAACTACAACAGAAAAAATTTACCTTTAAAAATACTTTGAAATTCCAAATTCATCAAGAACTGATAAAACTACTGCTGCAGTGAGCTAAATACATGAAAAGAATATTCCTACAAGAAGCTAAATACAGCATTCTTGGATTTTTTTTGCCTGATAGAAGAAATCAAAGTCTGATCAATGAGAAGTCTTGATCAGCTGGAATTTATGAGAAGCTTGGAGCAACCATACACAAGTCAGGTGTTAAACTACGTTTTTTGAAGCTATGGGAAAAATAAAAAATAAAAAAATAAAATCACCCTGCTGTGTAGAGAAGAATAAATGGACATTTTGCCTTCAATTGTTCTAACTTGCAAACAGTTTCTTCTTACCTGTTAGCAAAATGAATTGGGTTTATTGGTTACTTTGTACACAACAATAAAGTGTAACACTCTTCCTTCTTTTAAGATTTTTTTATTTATTTCACCAGCTACGAGTAAGTAAAAAAAACAAGGATCAATTTATTAAGATCTTTCATGTAGGTCTCCTAGGAGGCACAGTCAGCAACTCAGAAGTGAAGTCAGGAAGGATGTCATTGCCCTTGGGTAGCCAACATTCATCACAGCGGGCAGCCTTTATTGTCCACCGTGCTATAATAGTTTCTCAGTAGGGAAGGCAGCATGTACTAGCATGATGACGTGCAAAATAATGCCTAAAAACACAGAACTCTGTTTTAGAGAGAGCTGGTTAGGAGTGAGTGTTTACAGTGGCAACAGAAGGGAAGAAAGGCAGAATGTCTTGGTTCTCTTTCTAGTTCTGATCACTGGTAAACATTTTTCATTCTGCATCATGTTCAAGGAACCAAAAGAAGTTTCTTTCCAACATGTGTTTATTTGGTCATTACTTGCTTACCTCTCTTCTACAGTTCTCTCCTGAACTCTTGTCATTTATGACATCTTATTTCCCCAGAACAGGAACCGGATATACCCAAGAAACACCTAGGTCTTCAACATATTGCAAACTGTTTCCCGGTTCCTTGTAAGATAAGCAGATCAATCATCACTGTCACTGATTTTCTACTTTACTTTTTTTAAATGGCTGGAGAAGCTGAACTAGAGTCAATCATAGTCATTAGAGTCAGTTGAGGAAAAAAAAAAGACAACAAAAAGGTTTACAGCCAACAATTTCATACAGAAAAATGGGTCATTCAGGTCCAAAGCTTTTCCATGAACAGTGGGCAGCAGTAGGGTATGTTAAGTCAAACTGGAACTGACTGCAAATTTTCCATGAGACACTAAGGCACTGTGCATGTTTGTGTGTGCGTGCACATACGCGTGTATGAGAAAAAGGTAGTGGTTTGCAAAATAGTTGCTTTCCTGTTTCTCAGTAAAACTCTTTCAGATTACCTTGAATCAGATTTTGAAACTCAATTTACAGATTTGCTCCTAATTTTTTAAGTAGTTCTACTCACTTCAATGGACTCGGTTGTTATTTAGTGTGAATTAAAATAGCAGCAGTTGTCATTCTACCACACCGAGTAAGGGCAGATTCAGTGAAGGACTAAAACACCTGAAGGCAAGATCCAAAATACTTTCTTTAATGGTTTCACATCCAGAAGTCCCAGCCAGCTCTTCTAGTGAAGCAAGGCTACACTGCTGTCAGGAATGCAAGAGGCATGAAGCCAAGACAGCAAGTAGGTGGGAGACAGATGCTTCAGTTTCCTACAGAGGTACTCAATTACACCTTACAGAGTATCTGTCCACTAATTGCAAGAAGCAATATGCCAGGACATGATGTGCTGCATGCCACCTTCACAGTGGTGAAATGCTCCCCAATGTTAGGGCCCAGCCTTTTTCTTTCAGAAGACGCAGGAGGCCATAAAGTCTAAAGAAATACAGCAGCTCCTGCAAGACTTTGAGAGACTTCACAAATCAATGAATATAAAATCAATTAAAATCTCTTCAAATAAAGATGTTACCTAGTCACCTGCTGTTTGGTCAGCTTCAGGTATACCTTTGGTTAAAAAAAATGTAAGTGTAAATGGGTTATTTCCCTAAGTGGTGGGAATTGGCTGCAGCCAGCATTCCTGAATAATGCACACTGACTAGCTACTTGTATCTGGATTTGACATTTTTAAATCATGGGGTGAAAAGGTCATGTAAAAGGAAAATGAGCTGCTACAGAGCAGTAGTTACATCCACAGTCGCCATTACACTCTCACTCTGCAGCTACAATACACAGATCAAGTGCCAATACCCTGAACGGGCATGAAATATGAAAAGCCCTCCAGGCAGCCAACTTCCCGTACAAAATGCAACAGGAATACCATCGCTGCACAGACAGACCAAAGCACTGTTGACACAAGTACAGACAGGATTGACAGCGCATGAAACTAGGTTTAGGAAAATGCAAACAGCTATAGTCTGTGAAATCTGGCCCTATTTTCTTGAAAAAATGGGAACTGTATTACCCAACCTGTCATTTTTTTGGTCAGCTTAATGTCAGAAAGAAAAAGGCATGCAAGCGAACTTCCGAGGATGAGAATTCTCAGATATTCCCGCTAAGCAACTTCTGTTTGGTGCTTTCTGTGTGAGCAACGGAAGATAGGAGCCACTGGATTAAAAAATACTATTGCTGTGGCATGTAAAACATTAATAATTTCAATTCTTTTCAAGTACCTTATTAGAAAACAAATCTACTTGACGTTGCTTCAGTCCTGCAGATGATTTGCTTTCAAGCAATTACACTGTAGTCATGTTGCCTCTCAAGACAATTTCTAATGAGAAACTCAATTAACATTCAGCACTTTAAAGAGGTAGAATTTAAGAGTTTGGTGTTCATCTTTCTTTAGCCAGCTAAACGATGAACGTAATTTATTTTGCATAATAAAAACAAGAATAGAAAGGAATAGACAACAGGTCCAGCAGGGGAACCCTTAAATACAGTTTGCTATTAATTAATTTGTTTCACACAGTGGCTTTTAAGCAGCACAAGTGTATGTGTACTGTGTGCCCATAAAAGTAATAGGAGTGAAAAACTGGATGCTCTAATTCTTAAAGGATGTTGATCACTGAGGATTAAAAGCATTGCGTAAGAACATGAAAACAGCAGTAGGTCTTCAGCTGTGGCATAATGCAGTTATTTGAGAAACATACGGCAGAAAGATCTGGATTCCATTTTTATTTGTGCATTTTAGGTAATCAGGAAAACGTATGATGGTCTTCTAAACTTACAGCGTTGAAGCAGATCCACCATGAACAAGGTCAACAATTGTATCTGTTTACAAACATTGAGATTATGAATCTGCTATCTTGCGATCCTGAAAGCTCCTTACTAAATCAGATTAACGTGGAGTTTGTTTATCTTCCTGACATAGCTAAAGAACTTCAAGTCCAAAGAACACAAACGGCTCCGTTTTCAGCACTGTAAATTTCAGCAAGACCTCTCTGCCTATTTCCTGAATTTACAGTAAAATGTCTACAACATCACCAAATAAAGTATGTAGAAATCACAACTCATCTATCCAGTTGTATCAACTGCAACCTCGCCTGTTGGCAAAATGGATTTCAAAAGGTTGAAAAGATAGTTATTATATTTTATCAATAACTTATACCTGCAGCACATCTTATGTAAGCAAATCAGAATTAAAAACCCTTTGTCCAGCAATGAACGAGCTGAACAGAACCACCATGTTTAAATGCTTAAATTTAGTGGGGCAGATACCCCACTTATGGGGTTTTATGGTGATTTTCATTTTAAGTGGCTCAGGACTAATTGTGCACAGCAAATTGTAGTGAGACAAGCAGACTGCCTGGATTGCCCTGCCTGTCACGCTACCGCAGGATATTGCTATGGGCCTGCCCTTTCAGGAAGCGGTAACTACTATTTGGAAGCATATTTGCTTCCATCAGGAACCCCATTTTGCAGTGAATGCTGTTTTTCACAGCTCTGATTATGGTTTATTTCCTTCCTTTCAATAAGATTAAAATTAAGGGGTCAGAAGGTGATAGAAATTAAACACTCGGTATCTATACATAAACAGAACTCGAGAAAGATGTTAGTTTACATATTATGTTTTTTAATAAACTAAGTAGTAATTACTTTTTCTAAGCCCTTAGTCTACCACTGGTTTAGAGAACACAAACCAGCGTTGTTCAAGTCATGCTGTTTATGAATGCACACATTCCCTACCTTGTCCCAAAGGGGCAAGGGGTAGGGGGGTGGGGAGAAAAAAAGAAGAAACAAATTTCAGTACATATGGACCTCAGCTTTGGTTATATTTAGAAAAATGAGCTACAGGAGAGCAAAATGGCCCAGATGGCAAGCAGGGGTACCTGCATGCAATCTGCAACCATGGTGGCAGAGGCACGGTCTGGATTCACATCTTCCCGCAGAGGCTCCTGCTAGCAAACATCCCTGCCAGA
Source organism: Sula dactylatra (assembly GCA_013389905.1). Classification (NCBI taxonomy): domain Eukaryota; kingdom Metazoa; phylum Chordata; class Aves; order Suliformes; family Sulidae; genus Sula; species Sula dactylatra. Next base: position 121,764 of record WEKW01021563.1, on the reverse strand, counting down.
AATTAGAGTCTCTGAAAGGCCAGGGGTGGGGGGCAGCGAGGCGGTGGACAAAGTCCAGAAAATAGAAAGATTGCACAGCAGGAGCACACTGGATCATCTCCCGTGAGACTGAGAGGAAAGACAGTAAATCACTCACAGAGTTCACTGAATATCAGATTTTTGTCTCTGATTAGGATTATCTTTATAACCACTACATTTTTATTCACTTCTGTATGCCTAGGACCTCGCTATTGTACTTTGCAGCAGCCAAATGCAGGGAAAGGCTAGAGATAAGAAGATATCATTCTTTTTGCAAAAATAGTCTTATCTTTTCTTTTTCTAAACATTTTCCATAAAAAAACCAAAATCTAAAATGAAAAACTGCAACTCATTAAACTGTCTCTAAGATGCTGCTGCGGAACTTTTTGCCCTATCTCAACCACACATTTTCCCCTAGCTTTCTTCCCCATATGAAATAACGCTGCTAGGCTTTTTTTGTTAATTAGAAGCAAGGTCTCATGACTAATCTAGCAACAGAAGAAGAAATTATTCCCTCCAAGAATACTTCACACTGATCCTCTGTTATATGACAGGAATTTTAAATATTGGAAAAAATTGCTCACAAAAGGCTGACTCTAAATTACCTACTTTCAAACTCTGCGTATGGAAGAGTGACACAATACTTCATCTGACAGTTAAACTGCAATTTTTAAAAAAAAAAAACCAACCTGAAACATTCTCATTCATATTAAACTGTAATTTGCAAGTAGTACATGCAACAGCATTTAAAGAATTTGCAAGAAACCCAGGTCAAATCAATTTTTTATGACAGAAAAAAATGGTAAGAAAATAGGTGAATACACTGAACATAAACATGTTTGAGAGAGAGCCAAAGTCACAGATATGCTGAAGACACAGCATATAACAAACAGGACATGAAACACTCTGAAAGTATATGGCCATACCTAAACATACTAAAAGAAATTTCCAAAGAAGTCACACTTTATTTAACATACCACTGCTCAAATCAGTCACACTCCAAAACAAATAACGTCAAAACAAGCTGCCCCAGAATAACATTTTGGATTAATATCTTCTCCAGATGGAGTTTTCAACTTAATGAATAACAAGTAGCATGAAATCTTGCAGCCAAAATTATACCCACTCAAATCTGAACCAAGGAAGAAGCACCAAGATGAACAGAACACTTAAGGCTGCACTAACCATCCTAAACACTTGCTCCTCCTAAAACACTCTTCATCATAAGCATGTAAAAGGATGTGCTATGACGAATGACTCAAAATACTAACATCAGCCCATTCACTGAAAAACAGACTAGAGAACTCCTAAGAAAATGTGGTATCACAAGGCCAGAGCTGGGTTAAAAAAAAAAATTAAAAACAAACTATCAAACTTCCTAACAAAAGCCTGTAAAATCAGGTCAGCACTCACCCTGTACACAGAGATTTGTTTCACTCAGAGAAAAAGCAGACCGATTTCACAGAAGGTAGCTTCTTGACTCACAAAACTGATGCCATAAAGTCGCTCTCAAGAAGAAATCAAACTATAAAGCCAATTAAAATTCACCACTTCTGTAATGAAACAGCATGCAGGTATGCTTTGTCAAATGAGAGATACTGTAGAAAAAATATGAACCACACTGACAAGGCAGTAATTGCGTATGAACTACGAGCACTTTCAAAAGGGAGGTATTAAGATTCACAGTTAGGAACTCAGGAGATTTAAGAACACAAATGAGGAAATTCAAAAGCAGACTACATCGATTCAAAAACGATCAATGTAAAAAGTCTCATTGGGGAAATGCTCAGCTTGTTAGCATGCTTCTTACATCCCCCAATTTTGTGGCCAATTAAGAATGACTCGTTGCTTTTAATTTTCCTATAACATGTACATAAACAACAAAGAAGTTACAGTGATAGAACTGAGTTAGTTGTACTGCCACTTACAAAACATGAAAACAAAAGTTGCCATTTTCAAACTTAGACTGAAAAATCAAGACACTGCGAGTATTTGCAACAGCTGATTTTAAGAAAATAAGGTCATATGTCAAGTAGCTACTTCTCATTCATGGATAGAAAGACAAACAGACAGACACCTTCATAGGACAATTCAAGACCAGAGGTCTAATTTAGCTATTAGCTAGCTAATACAGCAATTAAACGATGGAGCCGTGAAAGATTAGGCATTGTGTATACTGTGCTCTGGTAGGCAACTTTGTCATGTTTCAACAGTCCTAAACACACACAGCTCTTACTGGCTTCAGTAAAGGTCAAAGTATTTTTGAACTTCCAAAAATCAGCAGGAATTTAGCGTTGTAGAAAACCAAGTGCAACAATGACTGAATTCAATTCTACTTAGGAATAGCTTCATCCCCAAGACCTAGAACTGCAAAAAAGCATCGGCACAGACACACTACACTGCTTTGGCCTTAGCACTGCAAAAGAGTAGCCAAAAATATGAATCCTTCATTGTGATATTTCTTTTTTTCTTTGTTTTCTGGCCAACTACATATTTAGGCATAAGACAGGTGCTGGAAACACCGCACGTACTCTTAAGCCATACTCTTAAGCCGTTATATATTGCTTTTATCACTATGGATGTTAGCAATACTAGAGTTCTCTTATTTTGAAGATAACTTATGCCATGGTACTTAAATTTTCTTTAAAGTCCTAGTTTCTATCTGGTAAAGCTTTAATTCCACTAAAAATTCAAAAGAGAAATGGTCTATTTTTTTTATTTTTCAGAAAAGCTTGCAAACTATGAACTCTTACTATTGCTTTCTGATCATCACTACACTCTACCAATTGTGTTTATTGAGAACAATCCTTAAAAACTACTTGGGACTGAAAACAGCATGGAAACACAGAAGGGACTGAAATAAATTTTGATGGATTCAGAGGCATTTGCGTTATAAAATTAAAGTGCAAGAAGGGCTGAATGACAGCAAATGGTAACGTCTTTTCAAAGACAGAGCTCGGAAAGAGAAACCTCATGGGAAAACATCATGAAAGTGGCAAGTACTTCAGTTTTAAGATGGATCTGGGATTGTCTATTTATGAGTGTTGATAATACCCTAAAATCAACAAGAAAGTTGCAGCAAAACATATGGTGCCTGTATTCGAGTCTCCATCTGCAGAGTTTTAAGGTTTATAAATCCTCACATGGGACATTTCAACTACAATACAGAAGAACAAAATTGGACCTAATTATGCCTTTGTTAACAAAGTCAATTATACAGTTAATCTTTTTCTAATTACAACTTAGAACTGGTTTAACATTTTTCCTCACTACTTTTCTAAGAAACATGTATTCAGTTGCTTCTTAATGTTCTAACTCTGAATTTTTTGCAAGTCATTATTAATATGGAAACTAAAATAATTGCATTTCTATATGAAAAACATCAAAAAATATTAAATAGTTCCTTATTTTTATTATTAAATTCAACTCTATATGTAATGACATCATTTATATCATTATCAAGTGCTGCTTGCTCACGAGCTACTTGAGCTAAAGTGACACCAGACATTCAGTCCACTGTTTAGAAGTCTGATTTTTAGGATTAAAAGAGTAGAATTGAAATCAGGATTGAACAAAGACATCGCTTATTTCCTGCTTGTCCATTTCCACTTAAATAGCAGCTTAAAAATCCTCAATTATTCATTTCAAACTAGGAGAGATCATCTCTTTTTCTTTCACTTCGATACAAAACTTTTTGACAGATCACTGAATGAATGTCAGAAACCTGCCTGCTTTAAGGGGCTATTCTCAGCTGGTTAAAACAGGAGGTGACCAGTATGGAAACCCCCTAGATCTCATTAGCTGAGGAGAAAAGGAGTTTTTACGTACTTTTGCAGTTCCAGGTAGAAGTCCAAAGGAGAGCCTACGTGTGCTTCCTCCTCAAGCTTAGCACCACTGTTCTTTTTTTAGCCAGAGGGGACTTATCTTATTACCCCTCTTAGCTGTGATCTCCACATAGAACCAGAGAACTCCATCATCCCGAAAAGTACAAGCAACACACAGGAGACAGGCAACTGAGACACTCTTGTGCCTCTCAAATGCCTAACAGGACTCTGTTGCTACAGTTTGGCTTTTGAGCATCCGCTTAATGTAAAAATCATACTGCTTCCTTTCTCTTCATTTGGGTAAAACTGACTAACCCCACAGCTATGTTTTTTAAAAACCCATGCTGCTTTGTTGAGCTACAGTTAAAGCCACTTGGTTTTCTGCCAGGCAGGATGCACATACTTGTTTTTTTTACCATCAACTGATGAATAATTCAGGCTTTCTGTATTTGTGCATAAATAGGTTCTTCTATTCTGTTTCAGGTATTACAACCATGACCATTACAAGTAGTTTCCACATAATCTCAGACTGTCTGCATTAGGTATTTTTTCCAGCAATATTCAACTGTGGCACCTGCAAAGCAATTTAGGGCATAAGAGAAGAGAGAGTGACAGAACATGTCCTTACCAGAATGACAACTTCACCACTATCCCAACAGAATATACGAGGGCACAAATTACCTTTAGCACACTGTGAAAGCAAGTGCGTATGGGGGTGCTTGAGAACAAGAGCCCTCTGACAGAAACAGAACACTGCCACATAACTGAAATAAAATTTCAACACTTGTCAGAGGTTTATATAATGTCGATGCAGGCTTACAAATTCTCCATTCATATAGAAAACTCACTACCACTACTACAGCCTCCTAAGTAAGAGATGCAGTTGCCCACAGCGATATAATTACAACAGCTTCTGAGTCACAGAGGAAAATCTGGCCCATGCTGATACATTATGCAGAGCGTCTACAAAAATGACTGCACTGATAGCATTAAGAACTATGACCATGGAACTGGAAATGTTGTTATTGTCTCCGATACTAAATTTATCCTTCTTAACAAATATAGGGAAGTGAACAAATCAACACCTTAAAAAGATAATGAGCAATTCAACAACAAAAGATTCTACTGTCTACTCATTATTTCTATTCAGGTCACTCAGTATATGAGCCAATATCAACCAAAAGATCTGAACTGTGAACTAGAATGTCTCAAGGTCATTCCTTTCCAAACACAAACAGGATTTTAGCAGGAATTAAATTAATTGGAAGAGCACGAAGGTTTGTTTTTTTTTTTTTTGCTCTGTTCCTGTAATCTGTTTATTTTACTGGCAAGCGCAATAGAGCTACTTGAAATCTACAAAACAAAACAATAACACAAAATACTATTGTGTAAAAACTTAATTTATGGAAGTTATTTTTCTCCCCACATCTGGCTTAACACCCTGCAGAAGAACAAAGATGAAACATTTGTTCCTATCTCCCCTGTAATTCAAGTACTCAAGGATGTGTATCACAGAGCCAGTGTCCTCTCCCTGCTCCACCCACAGCAGTGCATTTGCACCCATTCCTCCCGTTGTGGTGAACAGCATTTAGGGACCAGCCACATGTAAAAAATATCATAAAGTCAGTGGTGCTGCACCAGAGAAAGTCTTACATTCTTTTAGAACTGATTAACAAAAAAAAAAAAATATACAGATTTGCACCCTTGGTAGCATGCATGTCCAGTCCATTGCAGTTTAGTTCCACATTACCAATTAGCCAGAAGGTAGAGGACAAAAAATACATATGGACTTAACTTTACTAAATATAAACATGTAATGTTTGCTTCCCTATTGATGAACAGAAGGTAGGAATATTCTCCACACATGGCTCAAAGCTGTTAGCAATACACTATCTGACCCTTCACTAACACATGGGAAGAACCTCTTTCACCACCTGTTGATCTGTGGAGCTGATTAAAGGAAAATTATCCAGCATATTCCATATGTTAAAATAAAATCAGTCAAAGTCTGTCTCACATGGCTCTGTTCTAGACTCTAGACCCTGCTGAAGTAGCTTGTTAAAGGGAGGGTTAAATTTCATTTCAACAAGGAAATGCTGTTGTTCTGTACAGATTTATTGTGTTTAGGTTGTAAATTCATAATAAAGTCTTCTAACATTAGCATCTGTTAGTAGAAAAGGGTCAGAACTAGAACTTCCAAACACAGATAACTTGTGCAAGGAAGAAAAAAACCACAAGCTTAGGCATGAATTTCAATGTAGTAGTACTCTCTAACAGACTAAGCCTGTAATCGTCTGTCCCAAGCTCTATTAACTGTATACCTTAATTTGAACTTGGAATTAAATGTTGTTCTTGTGGCTCACCTTTAACCAGCCGTACTCAATTCATGTTTTACATGACTGGGCTCACAGATTACTACAATTTTTAAAGCATCTTCCTAGTGGTCTCACATAAACTACTTCTTTGCATCAGCCTTTTTTACAAAAAAAGGGTAAAAATTAGTGTGACCTATTAGCAGTACTAAAACTGTACCCATAATGTCTAAAGATTTGAGAAAAGCAAAGCATGCAGAGGCAGGCTAGATGATTTAGTTGGGGGGGAGGGAATAAGTTTTCAGCCAAATGGTCACTTCAGATCCTTTGCTGGGATTCATAACTAGGAGTCATGCACTCTTACAAATACATGAACTCATTATTGCATGTAACTGTATAAATGCAAATACTCACTTGCACAGAATCAAACTTTTTGTTCATTCAAAGTGATGTATATATTTTAGGGATCTATAAAAGTATCTTCAACATCAAGACCCTAGTTGAGACAATATCAAAACAATGTAACACAAAAGATTACAGTTAAAAAAGAACAGGTACTTCATCTAAATGTCACATGCTCAGGAAGGATCAATACAATATGACAGTAGTCTTGTCTTAGCTATGGTGATCTACGAGCCAAATGAAGACGACTTTCTTGCGTTCCTCCTAAGTGCTCTTGCACAGCTCAGTAGCTGTGTGTTTGAAGAAGGCATCTTAGAGTGTTATAGTCTGAAGTCCTTCAGGAATAACATTGCATTTCTAGCTCAAGATCGAGAACTGGATGATTAGTTTGGTTCCTTTGGAGAAAGTACTATCATTTCATCTTTCTTTACCTGCTAGAGAGGCATGGTTAACAATGCACCTAGGACAGACTGGAAGATGTAATAAGACTGTCATTCAAGTTAATCAATTACGTGCATCCTAATAAACAAACTTGCAGGCTTCAGACCTGCTGCAGCTCAGAGATGGTCATAATCATTAATTCATCACAACTCAATTTTTATTAAATGGAATAGGAATCTTCCTAAACAAGGACCCATGACAAAACACTCATGGTTTAAAATTGCATCACTCCAGAACTCCAAACAAACTTGAGTAATTTAACTCCGGCATGGAAACTGAATGCTCCATGGACTGAAATTTGTGTGGTGCCACTGTGTAAGCACTGCAGTATAAAATGTCAGGTAAAAGCATCTGGAAAACTACAAGCTGCTTATACCAGCTTCACTGCTTTACACTATCTCAGTCTATTTCTGCAGATTGGCACAATTTATACTAATTTACCCATCAAAAAGCCGTTATCTTCACTATTTTCCAGACTGCTCTTTAAAATCCTTCTAATAATCATGCACTTACATGAAGTGACTTATATACACTAAAGCACATTGGTGACTGCTTTTGCCCTCACACAGGTATAAATCTGTCTCATTTTGGCAAACATTAATTAATTCACCTTGAAAATACTTACAGACCTTTGGAAAAAAGAGATACTGTGCTTGTCATAGGAAGTTATTTAAAGCCAACTCCTACTATTATCTGAAGATCTACTGGTTTACGTAGAGGTGCGTATTTGGAAAACTAAAACCAGAAAAATGACATACAACATGACTGGGTATTACGAGGAAGTGGAATAAATAAAGGAATAAAAAAGATTTTTTTTTTTTTTTTTAAATTTTTATTCTTCCTCCTCTTGGATTCACTCAGAGAGCAAGAGACAGGTACTTTTGCCATAGTGAGTTGTAATTAAAATAACTGGGAAGAAGAATTAGAAAGCAGAAAGCAATTAGCAGTTATTATAAGAATTTAGAAGAGATGACAGGGAGCCTTTGCATGTTTCATAGAGACAGAATGATTTTCTCCCTATCAATGCCAACTTTCAGATTTCCTCAAGACTTCATTTATTTCAGCTGAAGAATGCGCTGTGGGTTCCAGCCAGTGGTCTCATATGTTCCCCAAAGGAGGTCACATGGGATGACATGTGGTGGTTCTTTTGGGGAATTCCTTTCTACTGCCCACTGTCACATGATAGAATCATAGGCTAGTTTGGGTTGGAAGGGACCTTTAAAGGTCATCTAGTCCAACCCCCCTGCAACAAGCAGGGACATCTTCGACTAGATGAGGTCGCTCAGAGCCCCGTCCAACATGACCTTAGATGTTTTCAGGGATGGGGCATCTACCACCTCTCTGGGCAACACATTTCAGTGTTTCATCACCCTCACCATAAAATATTTCTTCCTTATAGCTAGTCTAAATCTACCGTCTTTGAGTTTAAAACCATTACCCCTTGTCGTATTGCAAGAGGCCCTGCTAAAAAGTTTGTCCCCACCTTTCTTATAAGCCCCCTTTAAGTATCAAAAGTCTGCAATAAGGTCTCCCCGCAGCCTTCTCTTCTCCAGGCTGAACAACACCAACTCTCTCAGCCTGTCCTCACAGCAGAGGTGCTCCATCCCCCTGATCACTTTTGTGGCCCTCCTCTGGACCCACTCCAACAGGTCCATGTCCTTCCTGTGCTGAGGGCTCCAGAGCTGGACGCAGCACTGCAGGTGGGGTCTCACCAGAGCGGAGCAGAGGGGCAGAATCGCCTCCCTCGACCTGCTGGCCTCGCTGCTTTTGATGCAGCCCAGGGTATGGTTGGCCTGGGCTGCGAGCACACGTTGCCAGCTCATGTCCAGCTTTTCACCCACCAGTATCCCCAAGTCCTTCCCTGCAGGGCTGCTCTCAATCCCTTCATCCCCCAGCCTGTATCAGTACCAGGGGTTGCCCCGGCCCATGTGCACGACCTTGCACTTGGCCTCGTTGAACCTCATGAGGTTTGCATGGGCCCACTTCTTGAGCTTGTCCAGGTCCCTGTGGATGGCATCCTGTCCCTTACATGTGTCAACAACACCACTCAGCTTGGCGTCATCTGCAAACTTGCTGAGGGTGCACTTGATCCCACTGTCTATGTCATTGATGACGATATCTTGCAAAACCTTTGCCTTTGGGTATACCTGAGAAACAAACATGGTTAGAAGAGACTGCAGGCATAAAAAGGGATTGGAAAGAGTAGTAACAAGTTTGCATCTGCCTGTGCTACAGTTTTAGGACATGTTTCTTACACAGGACCCTGAAAACTGGGGAAAACAGAAGGCAGAAGAATTTGGGGAAAATACAGTATGGCAAAGAAAGAGTATTTTTTCTGGGTATTTCTCAATACAACTGTGTATTTGCAAGACCTTCCCTTTAAAGCTTCAGTGAGGTCAAGCCTGACATCTAGATACAATCTAAGCCTCGCCAAAACTTACTGCAACACTGGCTAAGAGGAACATTAGGAGATGGTGACAGAACTGCAGTGAAAAAATTTGTTGTCCACTGTGCCACGTTCCTGTGTCAAACTAGATATGCAGATAGTGCCTCTTTACATTTTATCACCACATCACTCTCCTTCCACCCGTGCAGCTTCTCCACCTGGGCAACTCCCACCTGCTGCCACCATCACTAGTTTCACCCATTTTGCAGACCTTCGCTAGTGCTGTTGGATACAATATTAGTATTCCAGCAGACAAGTAACATAATTTTGATGCATAAAGCTGTATCTCCTTCAGGGAGTGTATGGAAGAGTATCACACCAAAACCAAGATCGCTTGTGTCTTACTTCTGTGTTTACTCTCCACCCTTAATATGTAGCAATGATTACGAAGACTGTTATGCAGATCTCTTCCCATGATCACATTATCACTACAAGGAGCTTTTCTCCCCTTGGAAAGCATCCTAATTCAGAAGGCTGGTTACAATTTGATGAGGACTTCAGTAGGTATCAACACCTCACATACTGTGGCTGTTCACTATTTTCACAAAGTTAAGAACCACAGGTCACCCAGTGTCTAAACAATATTCTCAAGGAGGATGCGTAAACAGCTTTATACAGTTTTCAGCTATGTGTTCACATAGCATTTCTTTCCACCAAGACTGCTTCAATGCTTGGAGAACAGGAAGGACACTACTTACTGAGTAAGCAGGTAAGGTATCCAGTGTCTGGTCTGATCAGAGTTGTTCAGTCCATGGCCTTATGGTACTCTACTTAAGCTCTGTTAGGATGCTAGAAGTATCAAATTCCTCAGGAGCCTCTCCAAGGTGATCATCACCACAGTATTAGAGTATTTAGCCAACATTAATGAACTTATCTTCTCAAGTCATGCTATGTTGTGCAGCTAACATTGTCTTCATTTTACAGATACAAACTTGAAGTATAGGGACTAAAGTTAAATGGAAAAGTCTTCTTTCACTTTGGATATCCAGGCAGCTTCAGCTCTAATATTTTAAGTCCCACAAGGGTCAGAAATACAAGTTTACAATAATAAATAAGAGGAAGAGGTAAGGGGTTGTGAGGAGGTAGAACAATGACATGAAATACCCTTAACAACGGGGTTGCCTGAATTACAACAGGACAGGAAGAATTGGAAGCTTTGGATTCCTTCTGGACTCTGTAAAGCCCTCACAAGACACAGACTCTACTACTTGCACACCTTCCCTGTTGCCCAGTACCATTCTCATCTTCCCTCAACCCCATCCCATCACCATCACCACCGTCCAACAACCTCATCCAACCAGCACTAAGATTTTGCCCAGGCAGCTCATCCAAGCCTTAATCAGATCCAAAGCCAAGACACCCCCCCCTCATGGTCCCCAGCTCCAATGACAGCTCTTTTTGCTTCAGCACTTTAGTCAGGATGCTTGCTCATAAGGTTACCTGAAGTCCAGGCGCATCCCAGTGCAGCAATGCTTTCAGGACATTAAAAACACAAACAACATAACCAAAACTTCACTTTTTTCAGTCACCACTGCCATAGACAAGAGCTGCAGAAAAGAGCAAATGCAGGATAAGTCCTGCTTGACACTGTCTTAGATGTGAGTACATGCACTCAGCTGAAAGAAAGTTGTGCCCTCTGGGACTCCTGAACACAGGGATGCTTTCAATGGAAAGCTGTGCCCGGAGGTGGAATCTCAGATGCAATACAGCACAGCGGCACTGCTACTGCGTTACACCCAGCACTTCAGGTACAGTCTGAGGAGAAAGTAAGCGCAAGGTTACACTGGGGAAGTACCTAAAGCTGCTATTATGGCAGGGACAGACATCTGAGAAAAATCTTATGTTCAGAGCCTCAAATTTGATAATCTGTATTAAAGGTTTAAATTGAAGATAAATGAAAAATCCACACTTTAATTCTCTAAAAACAGCTGATTGTGTGTAGCCCTCCAAAACAAGTAAATACACACATGCTCCACTGTAGAGATCCTACAGTGGTGATACACAACATACAGGAAGACACTGGGAAGTAATAAATAGAAAAATCAATTGAGCAGTGAAGCTTTAATAAATGTTAGTTCCACTTCAAAACTTTCCTTATAATTTCTTATACATAGCTATGCCACTGTTTCCATTCTGGAGGTGTCTAAGTCATTCACTGCTTCAGGTGAAACTTCTCAGCAGAGCATAAACCCAGGTTATAAGCTTTCAGGTGAGGCAGACCTTGGGGGGGGGGAGCCGGGGGGGGGGGGGGGGGGGAGAAAAAAAGGAGGTATGACAGTTTGCATATGGAAAAGAGTTTCACAGTCAAGCGTTCCACATGTACCAGCTAATTCTTGCTACTATCATCCTTTCTGGCATATGGAAAATGCATGCAAAGACAGACATCATTTATTTTTGCCATGGTGATACACTAATGGCAACAGAAGGTATGAGTGGGACTTCTACCAGTGCTTTAAGTTCACACTTAAAATCAGTGTAATTCTCTGAAAAATATTCAAGCAGAAAGTACCACAAGAGGCTTGAGGGTTCATCTAGACATGAGATTGACTCCTTTTTATTTTCTTTTTGCTGGATCCAGTTGTTTTCAGGCTTGGGCTGATCAGTCTAAGCCAATTTATATATTTCTGGTAAGCTTTTATGACCCTTTTGTTCCTTAGGATGACGGTCCCATTCTCCCCCCAACCCCCAATATTAGGGGTGAAGTAACAAAGTACTTACTAAGTAATAGTTAATCAATGCTGGAAGCCTGACTGACTGATTTGAAAAGGAGAGTTAAAATTAAAACCTGTAAAGGAATAAGGGAATTCCCCCAGTACAACCACGGACATTGTAAAACCAGAGGGACATGTGCAATGAATTCCCATACAATAGAAACTGGTGGACCCTTTTCAGTAAATTCTTGGTTGAATTCTCAAGAATTCGCTGGTCCATGTGGAACACTTCCCATATGTGTTTCAATAATATGCTTAATTTAATACTTTTGCTATAGTAACTTAAGAAACGACAGCAGCTCGCTAAAGGGTGAAGAAGAAATAAGTTACAGTAGCTCATCAACAAAAACAATTGCTAAGAGACCTTCTTGTGAATTAACAGCTGATAGGTAATGCTGATGGCCTTCAGCTATCAACCTTAGAAAATAGTCGCTTCCCTACGAATATTTCCTAGAGTATTATTACTACTTTTTTTATTATTAAATTAATTTTAAATAAAAAAAGTATTTCTACATCTCTTTCCATAGTTCTGTTATTCCCCAAAGTCCTGGGAGGATGAGTATAGATGATTTCCTATAATGCAAGATGACACAGTTTATTAAAAAAAAAAAAAAAGGAAGATATTTCCTTAGATTAAGCAAATAATGGAGAAATAAAGAGTTTTCAAGGAAAGATACGCAAGAAGAAAGAAAGAAGATTAGAGTTACTTTTTTCTGCCTGAAGGGAAAAATAATTATGTGCAAATGCTGCAGCTGCTAACTAGAGATTCGCAAACAATTAATGTGTAACCCCACTGCCACTCAAATAATCTTCTCATTCCTAGTAGTTGTGCTCAAACCTGGACAGGAAATGAAGAATCAGCTGAGACTCTACAGGAATTATACCACAGCATATATTCTAAAGATATGCTTATATGCTCTATCTGCATACACTTTGACTATCAAAGAATGCTTATCTGGTTAGGATGCTGAAATAATTCTATTAATCTGTATGAGCTCTGGAACTATAATGAGAAGTATTAAAATGTCATAACAGTAAAATGCAACACAAATGCCACCTATTAAACAAATTATTACTCCAAGAGCATAAGGAAAGGCATTAAGGAAAGGCATTTTTAACACTTATATTTCAAAGGCTTCTGATATTTTGAACAGTATTTTTGAAATACCTAGTATTGTTTCAGCTCAAATCTAATTACAGGAGAAAAATGGCAGGCTGCCACACACAAAAATTTCCCTCCTTATTTTTCACTACGTCGTCAGCATAGGTAACACAAGCTGTTCTTTCCTGCTGCATTCTCTCATGGTGTTGTGCAGCAGGCAAAAGGCATCTACTCAAGAATTCATTTTTCCCCATTATTGCATACTCATAAAAATGGAACTGTCAGGACAGCAGCTTATTCATGCACAAGTCAGATCCCAATTGCATGCACTGACTGGCTTTCACAAACCCACAGATCAATTGTTACTGTTCGGGGTGGGGGGGTGTGTCTTTTTGGGGGGAGTTGTTTCATTTGGGAGAGGGGAAGAGTTGCACAGCTACCGAAACAATCACACAGCAGTCTTCCTGTCTCCACTGCAATAACAGTAATTAACAGAATCAAGAATATACATAGTAGGGATGGCCAGTTATGGGTCTTTAACTACTTTAAAATACATCTAAATTTTGATGAGCTTAACATGCAGACATTTAAGCTTATATGAATATTCATCACTGTGAGTATGCACCAAATCTAAGTCAATGTGCAAAGACAGTCATGGCTGTAACAGTATCAAAAGTCAGGTCATTAAACTGAGAATACCTGCTGGGAAATTAAGGCAGATCCACTGACAGCACCTTACTGGCCCTCGCTTAGTCCAATTCTTTCACCACTGATGTGCTAAGCAGCAGAATTTTTGTAAGTGATGTTCAGTTTCACAGAAAGCTCCTCAAATTCCCCTTCCCCTGTTATTTAATCATTTTAATTAGATGGCTGTCTTAACACAACTTTGCAAACACCAACGAGCCTCCTCTGAACAGGGAAGCCGTTTCCAAAACCTTTCCTCATTTCAGAGCACAGGAAAAGAAATTAACTAAATCACGCCGCTTTCAACACCAAGAGAACTTTACATTCCCTAATATCGGTAACAAACGGCATTCGAACTGACTTTGCGCGTAGAGGGAACAACAGTAGAATAAGCATTTTTAAAACGAATAACAAAACCTCCATTTTCAGAGGAAAAAAAAAAAAAAAGCTCGGGGCAGTTTGGTGTTTGTTTGCCCCTGGCAGGTAAGTTCAAACGCCGCCCCCCTGCCGAACCAAACGAGCCCCGGGAATGAACTGTCAGACGAGGGAGCAGAAACGTATGTCGTTACAGTTTCTCTCAGCAAACACTTTCTTTGCTACGGCACCATCTGTTAAATCAGGAACTCCTCTACACGCCGCAGCCCTGCTAATTCCGATGATGCGCTCGCCGGCCGCGCGGCTACTTGCTCGGTATTTTCGCATCGCGCCCTCTTGGCGGGGCGAGCGCAGCAGCCTCCCGCGTCTCCCTGCGGCGCGCCCAGCCGCGGGCCGCGCTCGGACCGG
>WEKW01021563.1:31788-106497 GCA_013389905.1 Sula dactylatra | reverse complement strand
TCACCTCAGCGCCGGGCCCCTCACCCCGGCGCCGGGCCGGCAACTTCACGCCCGCCGTGAAGCGGAGGCTTCAGGAGCCAGGTTTACAAAGTGTGGGAGCGGGTGCCGAGCGGCGCTTGCACGCTGTGTTTCTCAGGAGACGTCTCCATCCCGCTCCTGAGGTGCTAGGTTTTGCGGACGAGGATCGGGGAGAGGCAAACTCAAGCTAGCTCTGCGGTCAAGCCCAGAGCAGCCAAATGAGAATGCGACGGGTCCGAGGCAAAGAGCTCGCAAAACAGCCCCCTAAATACGATTTTCTAGGCTGGAAGATCTACGTGGCAAGAGAAATGACGTGATCACACCCTCCTTTCACAGACACTACTGTGTTTCAAACCTAAGGGCGGTTAGATAATTGCTAGAAATTAAAAGCCCCCAAAGTATTTGTGAATGGGAGTTTCCGATGTTTTTAAGCCATGGTTTTTCATTCCCTGCCTTTGTAAAAGTCCAGTAAGAATAAACATGACAACACCACATTGTTTTAGATTTAGAAACATACTAATAAGCCTAAAATTATGTTACCCCAGCAGGAGTTCAGAGTTTTTGCTTAATTGTACTTTTACAGATACAGAAAATTGCTGCTGCACAAAAAACATCTTTATGGTATGAGTACTAAATAAGTTCTCACTCAGAAAAGAATATTGGACAACATCTGCATAACGATAACTTGCTACTCTGGTGACTTAATGTACAATAGTATGTACAGTCAAGATCACCGTGTTAAGAAAGTTTCATTCATCTCACTAGACATCAGAGGAGAGCACTGGAAGTTCATCTTAATCTGAACTCTAACACAGCCTTCAGCAAAAACTACTGCAGAAAAAAAGCTCAGTTACATGTAGGTGAGTATAATCAGGAAAGGAAACGTTACTTGTCAGTAATGTCAAATAAAGTGAGAGCAAGGAAGCAATTTTCCTCACAGACTGACATACAACAGGACAGATTATTAGACAAGATTGTGTAGGCAACTCTGCTGCAGTACCTTAAGAAGCAAAAGATGATGTCACGAAGATTATAGTATTAAAAATTGAATGATTCATGTTCACTAATTGTCTCCTCATTCTGTGTTCTTGGTAAGCCATGAGATACGCTATATTCTGTAGTCAGCGCCTAACAGCAGCCTTCGCACTATATATTATAAAAAGTTGTAAGCTATACAGCATGCATAACTGTACAAAGTGATGAAAAAAAAAAGTTATGGAATTCTTTCACCTGGAGCTTTTGATCTTGAGGTAGACGGCAGAGGAAATAGAAAAGGCAGTTTTCTGATTGCAGCCTCAGATTTGGGATAACAGAGGGC
This sequence comes from Sula dactylatra, assembly GCA_013389905.1. Lineage (NCBI taxonomy): Eukaryota > Metazoa > Chordata > Aves > Suliformes > Sulidae > Sula > Sula dactylatra. The sequence goes on along the minus strand of WEKW01021563.1, from coordinate 105,161 downwards.
TGATGTATTTCTGGCTGCAGCTGGGGCTCTGCAGGAACAGTAGGCAGCCTCTGGAGAATTTCCTAGAACAGTTTGCACCTTCACCAGCATACAGCTCTGGATAAATCAGGAGACCGAAAGATGCCCTGGGTCTCAGGAGGGTAGCTTCCAACGGAGACTTATTGTCTAGGGAGTGCAGAAGACCGTCCATCATGGGAACAAATGTGTCTGTTAAAATAATGGTCAAGAAAATGTATTTTCTTAGGTCTGCATTATCATTCTCTTCAAGGACAGCTATGTTATCATTCTCACCTCTTTCTTTGTCTATGAGGAATCTCTTCAGAACTTGTCAAATACAGCTGTTTTTACAAGGAGAGATAAACATATATGGATCTTTCTTACTCAAGCCATGCTGTTGTAAATTGCATAAAATTATAAAAATTTTTTCCTAAGATAACAAGTTCTTATAATTCCAGCATTCAAAAGACACCATCGTCACCCAGATGCAAATAACCAAATTGGACATTAGCAAGTCAGTGGTGGCAGCATCTGCTGTGCAAAACAGTGACCTACAAATTACTTAGAGGCAGTCACCCATCTGAAGCTGGATGCTGTTCCTTTCTCCTTCCAGTTTTGCTCAGCAGAAATACCCATAGAGTTGCATTTTGCTCCTGCACAGCAACGAAGATTTAAATATCTGCTATGCTGCTGTGCCCCTGTCAGGTGACAGAAGAGGAACAAGAGGAACACAGAAGACGTCGTGCAGCTTTTGTCTCCATGAATAGCACAGCACTTTACCAATCTCTTTTCATACTACTTGGGAAGGCTCAAGTAAAATCTTCCTTTTTCAAACACATCGCCTATGATTCCACATTGCTGATGATCTGAGGCTATGACATGCCAGCGACTGGTTCTGGCTCTCAGACTTTCACCTCAGCCCTCTCAGTTTTCTCCTCTCATCGTTATTTTCACTCTGCTTCCTGATAGCAGTGTTCAGATTCTCTCTTCTCTACCCACTCCTTGTGTAACTCAAAGCTGTGTTCCAGCACCCTTACCTTTCAAGTTCACTGCCGGAGTGAACCCTTTGCAGTGTAGGCAAGTCTGTAATCCTCCTGTGTGGTAGGTAGAGGTGGACTATGCCTTTTTTTTTTTTTTTTTTTTTTTTTTGATTGCTTACAGGGCAAAACTAATTTTCAAGGGATATAACTTGTAAGTTTTAGTAAAGATGTAAATAAAAGGTAAAGGTTGTTTTCTCATGGGTTATGATCCTTTATGTGACCATTTCTCGTACATCCTTTTAAACTAAACACTGCAGGGAGAGGGCACCAAACCAAAGTTCATATTATTAGGAGAATGGAGAGACGTGCACAGAGAGAATCCAGCCATCGGGCTGAGGCCCAAATGGGAGACGTTCTTCAGAGTAGCAGAAAGGCTGGCATGACTGGTGTGTGTCCAGCCGTGCTCAAAGGAAGAGGAACAATTTTACTAGACAATACTATCAAAATCACTGCTTTTGGGTTACAGTTAAAAGGCACAAAATGAAACCGGATGACGGGTGCTTCATAGTACATGCAGAGGCACCCTAATTTTTCCTCAACACTGTCTCAGGCCTCTAAGCAAAAATATCTTTTTTTTTTTCCCTCCTCCCTGCCATTGATTTACATTGTCCCTGAAATTAAACTCCTTCAGAAACAATTGTGAGAGAAAGATGGGAAAATGAGCCCAACCTGAAACCTGAAAAGATGAGGAGAAAAATACGTTGTGTCTGAAATACTAATTAAAAATTTATGTCAGATTATTATGATGTATCTGTATCATAATTTTCAAAACCCACAGCCAATTAGTTCCAAAGTTTATGAAAATGTTCAAGACATTGTGGGGGGCAGAGGGCATAAGTCCACAGAATTTTAAGAAAAATCAGGGAACTAAAACGGAAAAAAACTACAAGGAGGGTGGTTTGAGTGGAGAAAATGGAGCATGTAAGGACCGTCTGCTGTGGAGATGGCTGTGGAGCAGGGATTGGAAGGGGACCAGCTCTCACAGAACCCCAACAGGCTGGAAGTGGGGATCACATTGGGATGGTGGTGTGGGGAGTAAAGCAGGGAGTGCTGGCACGTGGGAGCTGGAATGCGGGGCACATAAAGCTTCCTGCTGTGGAGACTGCCTTTGGAGGGAATGGGAATAGAGGGAAAAGGAAGTTCTTGTTTGAACAGGAAAAGAAGACGTAGGGGATTGAGAAATGGGGGATTTCCATAAGGAATAACTGGGACTATTACACAGATTCCCTGAAGTGAAGGGGAAAGAGAAGGAGGCACAAGGCATATGATAACACATTTATAGAAAATAATCTAAATTGTGCTTACATGAAGCTGAACTCAGAGTTGGCAGCTACAACTCAGTAAAGAGCTTGTGGAGTCATCGGTGACCATCCTCGGAAGTTCTCTGGTCAATGTGCAGCAGTAGCCAAAAAAGCCACTGAAGCATTGGGCTTCACCAGGGTGGAGGTAGCGCTTTGCTGCTCTCTGCAACTCTGAAGGACAGAGCTAGAAAAGGTACAGAGAAAGGCAATGGTTGCGAGCAAGCAACTGCTTTGTGAGGGGAGAACGAAAAGGCTGGGACTCTTCAATGTGGTGAAGAGAAGGATGAGAAACATGGCTGAGGTTTGCAAAATCATGAAAGCAGTAGGTAAGACAAAAATGGATGAGAATTATGGTACACCAAATTCCACAGTGCTACGTAAACTCAGTGAAACTATTACAAGTGTAAAACAGATGAAAGAAAGTACTCACCTAAACACAGTGGGTGGTAATCTTCTGGAAGGTGTTACCCCACAAGTTTCTGGTGGCAGACCTCATCAGCAGGTTCAAAAAAGAACTGGCAAGATCCATAGGCCACAGGTGTGTAAACAGTAAATGGAAAGGCTGAGAATCACCTTCAGTATCTGGAATCCAAGCGCTGTGGATTCTAGGACAGTACTAGGTGAACAGACTACAAAAATGTTAGGCTTATACACTTTCTCCAAATAGTGTCTCCTTCTGTCACTGCTGGAGAGAGTACACCGGGCTAGATAATACCTGTGATAAATTCAGTTGTTGCAAATTACACTATGTGTGATCCCCAGGACGCATCATATCCATGCTTTCAACCACAAGTGTGATCTCTGTTAACTCCAGAGGTAGCAAATGGCGTGCTGCTGTGTTATTTAGAATTTAAGGATAATGCAGCAGAAAGCCTCTTTACATTTGATAAACCAAGATGTTACATAAAAAAATCCCACTTTCACTATTAATATTCATTAAGCATGACTGGCAAAGGCCTTCGGAGCTTTAGGATAAATAGCTTTCCCTGCACTGGAATTCACAATGGCCAAAATCCTACCTTACATATGAGTCCTGAACACAGAGGTATCTTGCTAGGGACATTCAGAAGATTTCTAAAGAAGAGGCTAACCATATCCCACAGTCCTTGATAACTGGTGATTGTTACTGTTGAGTCCCCACTCCATTTACCACCCAAGGGGCTCTGCTAACATCCACTCCAGAAGAAAGTGCCAGTGGACATGAGTGGTTTTAAACCCTTGGACATCCATCCTTCTGAAACCCATTATCATTCTAGTATCCTTTCTTCTTCCCTGACCATGTCAAACAGCCATTTTTGCTGCTAACAGGTCAGTCTGTGTCAGTGGAAGACTGAGCAGCAGTTTTTGGTCTGTGAGAGGAAACAAATGACAAATGACGTATTTTCTACAGCCTCCGGCTAGAGGAGTTTGATCAGAGCAAAGCAGAGGAGGTTCATCCTGTCATTGCTACACAGAAAATGCACTGACAGCAATGTAAGTGTTGCCCCATGGATGAGACTTTGAAAAAGATTTTGTATGTAAGAAATAGAATTGATAGGAGAAACAACTCAAAATATAGCTGAATTTCAAACAACAGGTTTCATATTAATTCCTTATTAATGTGGAAGGAAAATAACCTTATATACTAACCTAGGAAGAATACAGATGGTTTTTTACACAGAGTAAGTTCAGCATTTCCAGCATTTCAAATTCGTTGGCCATATTCCCCTTAGACGTTTTCTTCACTGTAATCAATGTTTTTTCCCAGTCAGTCTGCAGTAATCTACTTTTTACTGCCCTCTGTGGGCTTTGAAGTTTTTTTTCCTTAGACATTGGAATTCAAATATCCATCCCTGCCTACTTTAACTGAGAGTTCTGCCAGGCATTTGGGGGCTTGGAGGCCAACACTTTAAGGTTGTACATGTGCTGTTCTCAGTAGTGTATAGGAAACTTGTTAAGCTCATGCATTACTTTCACACATTATGCAGATTTGTACACGTGAAATTAATTTGCTTTGTTTTCAAAGACCAATAATTGAGCAATGTGTTATGAACGTAGTCACAGGCTTATATCACTATGTAAATGTATTAAATGCTTCAGCAAGGCTTTTTTAGTGCTCTTGAATAATAAAACAGATCATAGATCAGTTCCAGCCTTCTTTCAACGTTACTGAGGTTGTGCCCCTGTAAAATAGAAAATCATAACTTTTCTATTATTTAATTATTGTAGGGCCTACAAGTTGCAGTAGACATTATAAACCTCAAAATAAACAGAGAATATCAGATCTTTAATGTGGGCAGAAGTGCATGTATGCAGCACTCTGCACCAGGATGCTGCCGGAAGCATCTGTCTCTCGGAGAGCAGCAGTAAGAGCAGAGTGCTATTAGTGTTGCTATTAAAAACAAAAGAGGGAAGTGCAGCATACTACTTTGGGACCAATATTTAATGTAATATGGCCCCTTGATTTCCCTCAGTAATCTCAGACAAGTCATGTGGTTGTTTACAAAGGAAGATTAGGCGAGATCTCTGGTAGTCAGCAGAGCCAGGCCAGGGGCATGCGCTGATGTGACTGAGCCGTTGGTTGTCTGCTGTAAATCAGTATGAAGACTAGAAGTATGCTGAGATCATCTATGATTTCACAGAACTCATACATCCTACTATTGTAAAAACTAACAGCAACCAAGGTATGATCATCTTAAAAAGGGGAGCCTCCAATAACCGACAGGCAATATGCCATGGAGAAACAAATGCAGCTGCAAGTTTTCTTTGGAACTAATGAAAAAGTTTCCTTACTTGCAATTTCCATATGGATTTATAAAGCAAAACCCATTAGTACAAAAAATAAATAAAATTAAGGTCTTAAATAGCTTTTATAAAAAAAAAAACCTTGCTGAAACTAACAACACCTCACAGATGCTGTTCTAAGGAGAATTAGTTATACACCCTTAAAAGGAAGATATGTCAGTGTTTGATAGAGCCTTATGAATTTTCAGTCAGCTCTGGGAAGTGTGGTTTCTAACCACCTAGGAAACTGGTCCAACCATTTAAAAAAAAAAAAAAAATACAAACTAAAACCAATTGAAAAATAAAAGGAGAATGTCATTTCTTAAATATTACATTCAATCTCTGCTGTTCTCACTCTGACAGAAAAACACAAAGATGCAGTAAGCCAAAAGGTAAACTTCTTCCAAGCTGATTTAAGAATAAGCTCAAAATTTAAATTCAAGCCACTGGAGAAAATTATTTTAGCTAAGCCAAGATCTATAACTAAAGCGTATGTACTGTTATATAATGACGTACAGGCTGCCCAAAAATAGCTGGTCAAGGTATGTACCTGAAGCTGCATTTCAGTATTTGTATTCAGGCTTCATGCAGGGTTAGCACCCAGCAAAAGCAATGTTAGGGAGCATGCCGGATGGTAAAAGGCAAGGAAGGCACTAAAAGGACCATGAAACATTCATGCTGATATATTAATGAAAATGAAGCAATCTGGCAACCTGATCAAATGTTCCCCTTAAGTACTTCACTCCTGGAATTACCGTGATAAAATTGCCTTGAGATTTGGTAATTTCACCTTGGGCATAACAGGCAGAATTTCTTTTGCATGTTTCGTGTAAGCTTTAAGAAAAACTACGTAGAATGAAGAGTTAACTACAACTGCTAGTTGTCACAGGTGTCCTTGGGAGCTTATTGACAAAGCAGCAAGGTGATGGAAGTTTTCCTGTTGATGCTACAGGCAGCCACACAGGTGTTTTAGGATCAGGAACATCATAGCCCTGCTTATCTGGTGGAGGCAGCATAATAATACCTGCGCACTTCTGTCTGGAGGTAAAAAAAAGGAAAGACTGGATTGCACAACTGACATGGCTACTATCAAACAATGTAAATATGTCTCAGCTGCTGAAAACTTCTTGTTCAACTCCAGTGTTGTTTGAAGCTAGTCTAAAAAAATACATAAATACATAAGCAAATTCTCCAACTACCACAACAATACTGAACTAACTTAAATAAAAACATATATCTTCTTTCAATAGAAATTATGTAAGAAAACCCAAAATTAAATAAACAAAAAAAAAAAAGAAAAAAATTTGGGGATTTTTTAGAAAAAATATCCTAATGTTTCCTTTTATCTGAAAAAAAGATAAAAAATACCCTCCTTCACATTTTGATCTTATAATTTCAGAACCTGTTTACCTTTTTTTCAACATAGGTATAGGTAATTTAAAAAAAAATCAAAATTAAAAAAATTTATTCAAAATTACAAAATATTTCAGAATTTTTCAATTCCATGTTGGAAAGAAAGGTGGAAAAATACAGAACTATTTACTTTATTCAATCTAATTTTTAAGAACTTTTTATCCTCTACCTGTGTTTGATGCAATCCTCACAATAAATTTTTCCATTCTATACTTAACACCTGAATGTCCATACCACTTTTTGCTGCTACTGTGAATTCTTGGTTCCCATCGTATTTTCCTTGCTGAATGATGCAGAGATGAATGATTGCTTCTAGTAATGCAGCAAACAGCCCATATCATATTTTTAAGCAATATTTAAGCCAATACAAACAGGATCTCTGATTGTTTTTCTGTTTGCTTCTTTGTTTGTTGCAGCAGAAACCTGCTGTTTCCCAGCAGGCTAGAAACTTCTGGCATCTTCTGCTTTCAGGTCCTGCATTGTAATTAGCTTCTCTTAAAAATGAAGAGAAAGCATTTCTAAAAACAAGTTAAAGGGTCGCAGGTGCACATTACTGACTGTTTTTATTGTGGATTTTCAAAGATTCTGAGTCACAGTAGATATTTTTAGCTGCGCTTTAAACCACTTTTTCTGCTACATTGCCTAGATGGAAATTATTTTAATAGTGGTTTGATCTTGGTGCTTGTTTGAATTTAGGTCCATTGTCAAATAATCTCTCAAATTTCTTTTAATACACATATTTCTAGCTATCTGATCTTTGTACCATTAAGTCTGAATTTTCAAAGGTATATTATTTACATATTAGGACAGAATGCTCTTTAATTATGTTTTTGGATGTATAATATACAATTACCAATTGTAATAAATTCCAAAAAGGGGGCTGACAGGGCTGATGGAAAATTCATGAGGTTTCATGAAATAAATACCTGTGTTACAGTTGTTCTTGTATATCTTAAAACATCACATGCTATTTATTGTTGACTCAAATAAGGTTTTTGTAGAAGAGGCTGAAATATAACTTCTGCTATTATGGGTAAAGTCAAATCTAAATTCTATCAGATCTTTGCAGTTCTTAGAAAAACCTCAGTTCATTTTAGATTTGTGTTCAGTCCTTGCTCATTTTTGAGGTCCAAATGCAGATTGTTATTTTTATCTGTAAATAGATGACTATGAGGGATTACCTCCTACTTACATGTTTGCTTCTGATTTATTTCTTCTGATTAAAGTTTTATTTCAAGAATTATTATGTTTGGAGATATTTCAGAACAGACATATTTGTAGGAAACATATCAGAGGGGAAAAGTCTGAAATGAAAAGTGATAGAAATAATGACCTAACAGATCTTCTCAGTTTTTTGATTCCTCTATGTTCTTACCTAAATTCATAAATACAACCAACTCACCATTGATAATAATGAGTGATGTAAGGTGGAACAGGTGTTGCAAAGTTTTACCAGGGACATGGAGAGCTCACTGTGTGAGAAAAGGAAGAACAGTTCAGCTTGTTTAGCTTTGTAGAACAGAGGCTGAGAGGAGAGATTATTACTTTCCCTAAATACATAAAAGGAATGGTTATTGACAAGAGGAAGAGCAATTTCCTTCTCTAAAGGCAAATGTTACTATAAATTAGCTATTAATACTTATTAAAAAAAGAAAAAAAAAAAAGAGAAGAGGATCCCTGTATGACAAAACAATAAAATTCAGGAAATTTCATGGAAGGGATTATGTGACCCATCTGCTTATAATGTCAGGGTCTGAACCCACTGAGTGACAAGGGCTTTCCTGTCCTATGTTTCTGACCTCTTAGGCAGCCCTGGTCAAAAATTGCTTTACTGAAGTTCCCAAGAGATTTATCAACACTGGGAAGGATTGGGAACCAAATGTGTTTGTGGTTAAAATTTGATATACGATACCAACATTGTAAATCAGGAATTTCATTATTATAAATTATAAAGCATACAGAAATCTCTGCACATCTTTATCTTAAATTTCTAGCTTTCTATAAAGTTGTATTTTGCTGCCTCCAGGTATAATTTGTTAGTTTGGTTTTTGCTTATTTGTTGAGAAGATTGCAAGGATACATACCCTCAAAAGAACCTGTATGTTTTGCAAATGGGTTGAAAATAGCATGTACATAGAAACTGGTGATTTTTCTTTTTTTTTTTTGCAAGTAGTTTATTTACCATCCTAAGACTATTCACAAATATAACCTTAAATTCTGTTATAATTTCTGATGAAAATAATGTTTCCTATGCTACCTAATGTTAGTGCATTGGAAAACTCTGTTCAGTTCTCTTTTAGTTTTGAAGTGAAATCCTCATCAGCCTGCATCAGAAAGTACCCCAACTGTATACTCTGTCATGGGATATTCCTATTTCCTATTTTTTGTTCAGTTAATGCATGTGAGAGCTGGATCCTGACTATCCTACTGAGTGGCCAAATGTATTTGAAGGGTTTTTAACCTCACTAAAAGAAGGAATGAGGGACATGAGACATCCAAGACAATTCCTATCTAAATACAGCGTTTCACCCAAAAGTTTAATTACTTGGCAGATAGATGATTTCTCCTGAAAGCTGGAGAAGGAGAAGAGAAACAAGACTGAAGTTCTTGTCTGTCTCAAAAGCTAAGGGTCTGTCTTGCAAGGGTATGAATGTCACTAAGGACATCACAAAACTGAATGTAAACATTGTCAGGTAAAAGCCTCCTGACCTAGTGAGGCAGGAGGTCTGTTGCAGCCCTCACCATGCATATGGTGATATTATCAATGATCCTCTTTCTTCTTTGAAAAGAAGGTGCCAGTTTCCCTACCGGGTCCAAAGCCAGAACAGTGGAAGACGGGTATCATGGATCCTCCAGGCAAAGCCTGCCAGGATGTCCATGAATCTGACTCACCTAACCATGAAGACTTAGATGATGAGAAAGTAGCTGTCCCTGCAATTTATGTAGTTGTAACCGCTGAATGCATGTGGATCTCACCTACAGCCTCTCCATAGTTTGAGAACCCAGAAGGATCAAAGGTCTGGATGTTTTAACTGATGTAGCACATGTGCAAGAAATAAGAGTTTGGGATGGTCTTGGAGAATCTGATCACCACTTTGACACTTTTTCTACCTCTTTTCTTTTTTCCCCTCAGGAAAAAAGAGGTCCAGGAGGATAGGTGCCAGTTCATGTGCATTAACTCCCCCATATAGCCATCACATTATTAGGTCTAGCATTCCTCCCCTAAAGTGCACTGCAAACTCAGAAGGAGAAGGACTGGGCATTGGGCATCATCGAATCGCTCAGAAATAGCACGACCAGAAACAGGGAGGTGATGGCATTAGCCTTGATGTAGACACAGATGTGGTACCATCATATGCATGAGAGACAAAAAGGGCAGAGCAAATTTCCTAGAGGAGTCCCAGCTGAAAGAACCAAAGTTTGCTGCCTCTCCAAAAGCCCTGAGCACCATATATACATCCCAACTACTCAATCTGAAGTAAATCCCAAACCATATGTAACAAAGTGGCAAGAAACCACAACACCAGTCATTCTCATCTACTTTTACTGTGCAAAGTTACTTGTTAAAGTAAGCATAGCCAAACTTAAGTAAGGATTTAAATGCTTTGTTGTATAAGGATACATCTAAGGTCTAGCTATTAACGGTTTTGCAAAATGGCAAATGTCTTTGAAAAGAAAAAATGTCAGTCAACTTTCTTCTTCCAAATAGTGCACCTGGAACCTCCTGGAACTTCAAACCAAGAAAATGGTGAGGGAACTGTTTATGATAAGAATTTTTTCCAGAGTTGCATTTCTAACAGTTCAGTCACTGTTTGCCTTAGGAATTCACTATGCACAACAGCAAGTAATACAATAAACCAGTTAACTTTTTAGAAATAGTAATGGTATTTTACAGTAAAAGTTGATAAAAATAAAACACGAGTCTTTTTACAAAACTTCTAGGTGCTCCCATGTTATTTTGACATAATTATCAAATTAGTTTCATTTTAAAAAATTCAACATTTAGATGCAATTAGAGGCTTTATTCTAGTGCTGTTCTTTGCTTTTCCAATATACACAATTATAGTAACATGATACGTTGCTTTCTCAAAAGAGGTCTGGAGACGGGGAGGACAGGAAAGGGTGGATAGGTGGAATTCAAATATTCACTGTTGGCTTTTGATGTTACACTGGGCAGCTCTTATGTGTTCCTGTGTATTCCTTTTGTCATCTCAAATTACAATTTTACAGCAAGCTAAAACTGTTCCTTAACTGTAAGAGAACATGTGAACAGAAAAAAGCATAATACAGACCCTAATAAATAGCACCAGCCATAATTGTAATTGAGAATACTAATTTCAGATCCTCCTAGGGAAATATGTGGGAAGGCAAATGCAATAAGCATTTTTCATTTGGGCACAGGATGACACAGTGCATTCCTAACTGAGTTGTGAGCATCAATACTGACATTTGCTAGCAGATGAAAAATTCATTGAAGACAATAACAAAACCTAGGAATTTTTAACAGAAACCCAGTTCTTTTTATTGTTGTTTTTGTTTGGGTTTTGTTTTGTTTTGTTTTACTATGTCTACATTTTTAACATGAGTTTATGCCTCTTATGATTGCTTCCTGAATTTTGTTAAACTTGATTTTTCTTTGCCCCTCTTTTCTGATTTTGAGTATTCTTAGCTACCTATGCCAACCTGCATAGATAAATATCTGAAAAGCATGGGACTAAATAATATGTGACCCTTATTTTGGAGGTATTTAACATGAAACCACTTTGAAGAGGTTGAAACTACTTTTCTTTTTTCAGCCAAAGAATTTAAAGAGAAAGACTCACAAACTTTGTATGCTATATAGTTAACAGACGTTACACGTATTTCATCTAAGGCAGCCCTTAAATTTAATGCTTTATTGATACCGTGAGTATCTTTACAGCTACTGTTTCTGTCTGCATACTCAGATAGTAAAATACCAGTTGCTTAAAGGTTTCAGGTCATCTTAACAGCAAAATTTGAAAGAGTGCATTAGAGGAAAAATCTCAAACTGAAGTTTTCAAAACTTTCCAAGGTGGAAAAGTAATATTAGGACCTTCTGAAGGGTGAAAATGGCATACAAAAACTACAAGGAAAAAAAAATTAAATTAATTTGCAAGAGAGAACAAGATACTTTATGACAAATGTTTCCTTCATCATGTAAAGCCATGTAACCAGAGAGGAGATTTGCAAGACTTGTCATAACAGTGGGAAAGTGTAGGCCCTGCTGCAGGCTTCCAGGCATACAGCAGAAAGGTGAATATCACCATCTTTTATTAGCACCTAGGCACCTACCCAGGAGCTGACTAGCTGTCCACAGCTGGTGTGATAAGACAGATACACCATCGTCTCACACACTCTGGAGCAAACAGTTTTGGCAGCCCTCATCCACGAATGCTGAAAGGCTTTAAATATCCTGTGATATTTACATACATAATTCCTTGATCAGACGGATCAGAATGTACTGGCTGACAGTAAAAAAGGGTAAGACAGGAGTTCAGGGCTTAAGCTAGGATTCAGGTGATCTGAATCCAAATTCCTTTTCCAACATGGGCTTCCCCTATGTCTTCAGCCAAGCTGTTGAGTCCTATTTCAATGTGTGTATGTGGAACATTCATATGGCAGAGTAGCAGTCTGAAGCTGCGCACCAGAATCCATAGCACTGTGTTAAGTTCTCATGATTCCCATACACGGAAATTCCCCAGTGGAAGTGTTTGCAACCTGAGGATGACATCTGCAAATGCAGGGAACTACTTAAGCAAACCAGTAAGAAACTCCAGGGAGGGGTATCAGGAAGGTGCTGTGTCCCTGACTAAACTAAAATTTAATTCTGTGCAGAATGGTGAACCCTCTTCTAGAACGAGCTATTTAAGACAAGGGCTAAGCTCAGTCCTTTCTCGCCAAAGGGAAAATACCTTATGCTAAGACAGTATTTAAATTATTTTTATTTCTTTCCTTCACAGCTTTTACTCAAGTGTCTGTTTATTCAAGAAATAATTCTCTGCACAGGACTTGTACAGATCCACCCTTTACCTACCTATATCCCAGGCCATCTGGATGCAAACATGATGCAGTCAAAGGGTGCTGTGTTTGAGCTAAAAATCCCATGGAAACAAGGTGTTTTGGGACAGGGTTGGCTTGCCTCCCCTGGCTTGGGGATGATGAATGAAATACAGGTGAAGCGGAAGGCTGTAAGCCTAGGCTGGTTTCTAATGTTAAGTACTGGAAAGAATCCAGGTGAGAGCTCTCCTGCTTCTTCCCTGTAAGTGAAAATTTGAAGGTTGGAATTTGGATGTGGTGATTACCATGTCTCTTGTTCACACAAGCCAAAGAAGCAGAGGTTACAGCGTTTGGCCAGTGCTGTGGAGCAGGGAACCGTGTCTCAGTTCCCTTTGCAACAAATAACCCAGCATTCCAGTGGGAACCTCCCCTGCTGCAGTTCTCACCAGAGAGTTACGTTCTAGCTCCTACCATAATATTTCATTCCTTCAGAAAGGAAATAGGAGGAAACTTCACAGGGAGCTTAAGTGTGACAGATCAAAAGCATCTTCCCCACAGTATTTAAAAAAAAAAAATGTGGTAAAACAAATAAGGAAGTCTAAAGTCCAAACTGAGCAGAATGGAGATATAGAAACAGGCTTTCCTATTCACGGGGAGTGAACAATGGGTTGCAATGGGCTTCAGAGCACCACTGAAGTCCGTTGTGCAATGTTCAGCTCTCTGGAAGCTCCTACTGGACTGGGCTGCATTGATGAGTGGCAGCATTCAGAGACCCACTGAAAAGGAGGCCTGGCTGGATGCCAGGTCCCCACCAAAGCCACTCTATCACTCCCCTCCTCAGCTGCACAGGGGAGAGAAAATATTACTAAAGGCTTATGGGTCAAGTTAAGGACAGGGAGGATCACTCACCCATTTCCATCACAGGCAAAACAGACTCAACTTGGGGAAATTAGTTTAGTTTATTAACAATCAAATCAGAGTAGGGCAATGAGAAAATAATAACTAAGTCTTAAAACGCCTTCCCCCCACCCCTCCCTTCATCCCAGGCTCAACTTCACACCTGATTTTCTCTGCCTCCTCCCTGCCAGCAGCGCAGGGCGACAGGGAATGGGGGTTGTGGTCAATTCATCACATGTTATCTCTGCCGCTCCTTCCTCCTCAGGGGGAGCACTCCTCACACTCTTCCCCTGCTCCAGCATGGGGTCCCTCCCATGGGAGACACTCCTCCAGGAACTTCTCTAACATGAGCCCTTCCCATGGGCTGCAGTTCTTCATGAACTGCTCCAACATGGGTCCCTTCCATGGGGTGCAGTCCTTCAGGAACACACTGCTTCAGCGCAGGTCTTCCACAGGGTCACAGGTCCTGCCAGCAAACATGCTCCAACATGGGCTCCTCTTTTCACGGGTCCACAGGTTCTGCCAGGACCCTGCTTTAGCACAGGCTTCTTGCAGAGTTGCAGCCTCCTTCAGGCATCCACCTGCTCCAGCGTGGGGTCCTCCATGGGCTACAGGTGGATATCTGCTCCACCGTTAACCTTCATGGGCTGCAGGTGGGTATCTGCTCCACCGTTAACCTTCATGGGCTGCAGGGGGACAGTCTGCCTCACCATGGTCTTCACCATGGGCTGCAGGGGAATCTCTGCTCTGGCGCCTGGGGCACCTTCTCCCCCTCCTTCTTTGCTGACCTTGGTGACTGCAGGGTTGTTCCTCTCACATATTCTCACTCCTCTCTTCCAGCTGCAGTTGCTGTTGCACAGGTCTTTTTTTCTCCCTTCTTAAACACATTATCCCAGAAAGCACTACCACTGTTGCTGATGGGATCAGCCTTGGCCAGCGGAAGATCCCTCTTGGAGCCAGCTGGCATTGGCCCTATTGGACATAGGGGAAGCTTCTGGCAGCTTCTCACAGAAGCCACCCCTGTAGCCCACCACCACCAGAACCTTGCTACAGAAACCCAATACACACTTAAATATTGCTGGTACAGGTTTCAGATGGGTGCTACCAGAGCCTTACTTGTTTTCCTTGAGTTGGGCCTCTGTGCCATTCTTGTGAAACACCACAACTTCCCAACTGTATGGGTAGGTTGGGTGAATGTAGTTAGCCTCAGCTCTGCTCACAGTGGGTAGTGGGGTCCCTATAAGAGCTATCAAAAAATATATAGACTCTGGCAATATGAGCACAGATGTGTAGCTGTATGAATACTTACTTGTCTAATGTACTCTTTCTTGTGGTATGGGGAAATATTGTCTCCTAAGAACATTTCTGCAAGTATTAATTATAGCCTATGGTTCTGTTAGATATGCTCTAGGGCTGAAAGCTCAGGATATTTCCATTAACATTTCCTCTATTTGAACCAACAGATAAATGTTCTCTGGAATAGTAATTTTTTCTCCAGAGAAAATAAAAATCTGAAATGCCCATCTCACTGAAGTAATACCATGAAAGGGCCAATTTTCAGTAAGTCTCAGACCAGCCTAGCATTTTACATGCAGAACTCTAGGGCATACAAACTGTGACGGTATGAGAGCAGTGGCACCTCACTGGCCCAAAAGCCTGAAGCTCTGAACTGAAGACCTGCTACCAACTCAGACACTGACTAACGGGAAGTTGGGCAAACGAATCTGGTTCTCCTAAATAAAGGTCATCTGGTCATCTACCATAGGCTACACCAAAGATTTGACTGCAAGAAATGTCAGTTACCGTTATGTTAGATATTCCAGTAGTATAAGCACATGATGTTGCTTTTATCAGCTTTTATTCTCTGTTAAAAGGGATTATGTGTGCAGAAACTTTGGATACTGGTATTAGGATCCTAGGGCAGATAGCTGCCAATATTGCCATGCTGTTGGTGCACTGTCACTCTGGTGTACTGCTTGTGGTGGAATGCTTATGTTATCTGGGGAGATGATTGTGTTCAGACATCAGAAACTTGGTCTACATTACACAGTTTTAAAACACAGTTGTATTAAAAATTTGTAGAGGAAAAAATGTAATTATGCTGTACATGAACATAGTTATGCAGGCAAAAGCCAGTGTAGTTTCAGCCACGTCAAATTAATATTACTTGGATAGTGATAAACTCGGGGGGGGGGGGGAAGTCCTTTTCTGGCACACACTATGTCTCCATTCAGCAATGGCTTACTGTGGTATTTTTTATTTTATTGTTTAATATTGCTGGAGCACAGATTCAGTAGTCATCATATTCTTGCAACAAAGTTAATGTGTTTTGGTGACTCCAGAGTTCTTTGCACCAGTGTTTTCTCTAGTACTCTTCAAATTCAGTTAATAAACACTACATAAATAGATGTCCAACTTCCATCTTAGTTTCCAATGAAGTATTCTGTTGTCCTGAGAAATGAAATACAGAATGCCATTCACCTTTCATTCTGGTATTAAGATACACATCTTGAAAGCTTCTTTCTTTCAGTCAGTCTAGATATTCACAGCTTTGAATAATTCATTTCATATGATCACTCTAAAAACAAAATCAGAAGCCTATTGTACAATATCGTGCCTACAAACAGGAGAAAATAATTGTTTTTCTATGGAGAATTTTCTTGGGGAGAAACACATTCCATTGTGTAAGAGATAATCAAACTCACATCTCTAGATACAAGCAGGCCCTGAACACTGTGTGTGAATAACAGTGAAGACCAGAACAAGTACAGAATTAATATTAACACTTAATTATAACATTTAGACAAACAAAAATGGAAATTACTACTTTTCTTGTCATTCATTTTCCAACTTTCTCTAAGTATCTTAAGTTTTGGGCCCCTCACTACAAGAAAGATATTTTGGTGCTGGAGTGCATCCAAAGAAGGGCAACGAAGCTGGTGAAGAGTCTGGAGAACAGGAATTATGAGGAGCGGCTGAGGGAACTAGGGAGGAAGGTTCGGGGAGACCTTCTCGCTCTCTACAGCTACCTGAAAGGAGGTCGTAACGACGTGGGTGTTGGTCGCTTCTCCCAAGTAACAAGCAATAGGATGAGAAGAAATGGCCTCAAGTTGTACCAGGGGAGATTTAGATTGGATGTTAGGAAAAATGTCTTCACTGAAAGGGCTGTCAAGCTCTGGAACAGGCTGCCAGAGAGGTGGTTCAGTCACCATCCCTGGAGGTATTTAGATGATGTGCAGATGGGGTGCTTGGGGACGTGGTTTAGTGGTGGACTTGGCAGTGTTAGGTTTACGGTTGGACATGATGATCTTAAAGGTCTTTTCCATCCTAAGTGATTCTATGATTCTGTAAGATCACAAAAAGGGCTTTTTGTGGTATGCTTCCTTAAAATTTCAAAGTAATTCAAGCAAATAGTCCAGAAGCAGAATCCAAAGCCTGATTTCCTATGGATTTCTGTCTACTGTGAACTAAAGAATGAGTTTCCAAACAAAATATTTGCTGTCATTTGCAGAATTTATAACTATGCTTTCCTTTCTGGATTCTCTGACATTTGATAAATCATGAGGTGACACTACAGCCATTTTTCTTCTCCTTGGTCTTTCTGCTTGGCTCTGTCATAAAACTCACCTTTCTTAAACTAGTGCCATCTTCCTGGTTTGGAAGTTATCAAAAAGCACTGAGAGAAATGGACAGAGCAGGGCTGCAATTGCATAAATTTCACTTACAAAACAACTGTGAGGAAACACATGGGCACCTGAACATTTGTCCCTGCAGTTGAAATATAATTTTAGCACCTCTGTATGTAATATTGAATTGCTGTGACAATGTAGATGTCTTGCCCATGGAGAACTGGTAAAATAGAGAACACATCTGAAGATAATCCATAACTCTATCACTCATCTGAAGATAAAAATCCCCACTGAAGATTTTCAGGGAACTGGAGAGTAAAACAGATAGTCCTTCCTCCATTTCCATTCCGTACTCTTCACTGTTTCTGGAGAGAAAGATGATGGCTTTCAAAGGGACTAAGACACTGCATTGTATATATAACATATTCCACTGAATATAATCAATGACAGCTTATCAGATTACTGACGAAAGCCCTGTGTATTTTAAAAAAGTATATGTTTCAAGGCAACTTTTCCCAGTGACTGATTGATGAGAATAAGCTAGTTTGAACACAGTGCAGTTAGCAAATGCCATTCTGGTACAGGAATGTGAATCAGAAAACATTTGATAGAGCAAAGACGAATGCTATATAAAAGGATATGTCACAGAAAGGACAAGGTCACCTTACTTTTACTTTACATTTATTCTGACAGCTACCTTTGATGTACATCTGCATTTATCTGGTTTGGAAGTTTTTAAAAAAGCTTCCTTTTAAAGAAGCTTAATTGAAGCTAGGCAAGGCTGAGTTACTTTCTACAATTAAGCTGACAAAACATTTTAGAACTGTGAGCTGCAGCATGCTCTCAACAGTAAGAAGAAAGAATATGGCCACGTAAACTGCTTTCACCCTTCCTGTGCTGCACTCAGGCCTGTAGCATCTTTGCAGCACAGAAGTAGAATGACTAGCAGCTGGTAAGTGGAGACTGGGGAGGCAGTCTAGTGGCTGAGGCAGAAAGCATTCATAACCTACCAACAGATTGTGAGAGGAAGATTTACCTCTCTTAAAATGTAGAGAACATGCTAGAACAATATATGATTTTGTAAACCTCTGAAAATGTTCTGAACGTCATTCTCAGCAGCTTTTCATGCTGGACACTGGTCCACTGGTACTAGAGATTTAATTTGTTTGGAATTGTTTCAGATGTTTAGTAATGTGTGTGGCTGAACTTTATTTACACTACACTTATTTACAGATATAATGCATTCTACAGCATTTGAAACTAGCTCAACAGAGAAAAATGAAGCCAAAGACTTAGAAGGTATCAGCACAAATTTCTTGAGAAAACCTTTTAAATAAACTTAGGACTCTCAGTAAGGAGTGGTTCTCAACTATCATAAAAGAAACAAGCACCACAGCACTTACTGCACTGAATAGGACCTGCTATCTACAGGAAGTTACTTTAGAAAATTGTATTTACAATACACATTATGGAATTTCATTACTGTGAAGTATTTTAATACCTTTTCAATACCATTTCAATAACTTTGTAGGGATAAACAGCATGTCCCTACTTTATTTCTGAGTTTAGAGTTTGGAGTACAGTGAAATGAAGGAAGGCTTCTGACAAAAGCATCCACTAAGCAGAAAATCTGATTCTTAATATTTTTCGTTACGCTACTGCCACATCTCGGTAATGTCCAAACTCGCTAATTACCTAAGGTTTTGAAAGTAGAGTTCCTTATACCTAATACCTACAGATCTGTTCTGGCAATGACTAGTTGTATTTTTTCAGCCACTGCAATGATGAGTTTATCTTACAGAAATCCTGCCAGGTTTCACAGACATGGCGTGTTTCTTATATTTGGATGAAGGGATGATTTAAAACCTGAATAGGCTGGGTTTACACAAGAATACAGCTAGAAGAGAAGGAGATGTTGTCATCTCTCCTGTCTTCAGACAGCTTGAGTACTCACCAAAAAAATCTAAGGTCTAATTGCCTCCTCTGCCTCACAGCNACTCCCGGGTAGTGTAAGGTGAAGTGCTATGTTTGTCTGTTTTGCAGAAGCTGTTTCATTTTACATGAAATAATCAACGGCTCAGTGGACTATTCAGTGAAAACGTGAATGTCACTCACTGCTCTAATGATGGTATTCATCTGGGAAGGGGAATACTTGCAGCTAATGAATCCACAAGTATTTCAGATTGAATGAGCATTGGAGCAAAATGCACAATACAAGTTTCTCCCATTTCTGCACAAATTTCCTTACCAATAGGCTGGGGAGCAAAGTTTACTTTTACTTGCTCTCTTCAAAATTTACCAGATGTGTATTCAATTATCTCTTGCAGGTGAAATAGTCTTGCAGAGGAGTCCTACTACAGAACACCATACCGCCTCTGCTGCTCAGGGCACTCTTCTGAGAAATGGGGAAGAGACTCCAATCTACTCGGAAAGAGTGGTGAGCGTACAGAGGAGCATTCAGTTGAGACATTAGGTATTTCTCATCGTTGGCTATTTTAAACAAGTTACCTCTTACCATTTTGGGCTCAACAGATTCTACTTTTCTGTGTCTTCTTGCCAGCTTATGGCTTCAGAATTTATTCAATAGCCAGGCAACTGAAAGATTGCAATGTGAGTGTTGTCTCATTATGAGCAAGTACCGATAATGCAAAGGAACAGGTCTTTATGATATCCAAGAATTTTTCAACAGGACCAAAACACACAGAATGTGAGGAGCGTAAAACTTGGAAGTTAAAACCTCAAAAAACATGACTGAGGACGTGTGAAAATTACTTGAATTGTCTTTACTGCATTTTTATGAAGGCTTATGAAAAGATCTAAAAGACCTGTTTCCCCTCGACATGTTTTTTATTTAAGTAACCAGAAGAAAGATGGAGGGAAAAGCCTTTTGAAAAGAAAGATACAGGGATTGAAGAGTCTGAAGCAATTTGTCAGTGGCAGATTACATCCTTTCTTTATTGCAGAACAATCTTCAATAAGACTAATGAGACAAACAAAACAAGTTTAACAGAGAAATCCTGTAGGGATCAAATGTTCATGCTATGTGTCTAGAGTTACCATATAATCTTGTTTTGGCTGATTAGATTGTTTTATCAGAAACCCGGGTAGAAATGAAGAGAAAAATGGAGCTCAGCACGATACTTCCAAATTAAAGCATCTAATAGGAGACATAGGTCATGCTGATTCATGTGACTAATGCACGTGCAGAAAGAGTAAATAACACTGCATTTCAATAAGCTGTCACCTTTCTGTGTTGTAATTTGGGTGTACCATTTTAGCGGGAGGTTACTCAGATAACGTAGAATAATACAGAAAAGTCTCAAGATTTGGTCTCACACTGTCTAATAAAGGAAGTAAGATTTAGGTATGAAATTTATCTGAGAAGGATCACCTGTGGTCTTTTGCTACCTAATATGTAGAACATATCCTCTTTTACGGCTATGCTAAGAGTGCTGTGATCCCTCTTAAAAAAAATCCCCTCCTGTTTGAGCCTTATTCCTTTTCTGGAATACAGAAATATATTCCTTACTGATATTTTTGATGGTTCAAATACAGACAACGAGATCTCTGATGTATGAAGTGATACAATGGTGGTATAATCGATTTCTGGACAAATTACTGCAGTTAGTTTTGATACGCTATTCACTAGGTGTGTGTTTGGCTGGAGTAAAATAATTTATTCTTTTACATAAAAAAAATGTAGTTGGCCACAGTTAATCTTTTTTCTTGGGAAAAAAAAAGAAAAAAAAGAAAAAAACCAGCTTGATGTTAGATGAAGCTGTGGTCATTTATATTTACCAGCAGTGTAAGGGAGACAATATTTTGGATGAGGGTGGGACAAAGACAAAATCTGTAACTGTTACTCAGGTAAAGCCTTTTTTTATTGTGTCTATTTGTATCCTATAAGGGGGATTGTCAAATGCTCAGAGGAGAGTGAAGCATTCAGCTCTGGTTACCTGTAATTTTTCTAAACCCAGACATGAAAGGGAAACATTCCTCTACCCATTTGTAACTGCATTTCGGTTTGTAGTGTTACACCCTCCTCTCTTCTCTGCAGGCAACTATTTTCTATTCTTCTTAGAAATGCCTAGGTGCTTGAGGTAAAAGTCAGGCTCACTTTCTGTCAAAATAAGGAACTAGTAGCTTAAATATGTTGCCCCTCAGCCATTATAACCTAACACTGCATATTTTTGGTTATAAAAGACAACTTAATAATAGCGCAAAATAATAATTTTTAAAATTTAATTTGGAATACTCTTGCAATGTAATATTAGGCCTTGTTAGACTTATGTTTTTGATATTATGTCGTCTAAGTCATACTTATAAATATATAAATAGCTCTAAAGTGATCAGACCTATGTCTCTGAGCTAGGAGCTGTAGAAGAAGGCTCAGAACAGCCGTTCTGAGCCGTTTGGTAAATCAATCACAGCGTGCTGCTTTCTCTTCCTTTGTTCTTATTAACGAGGTCCTTGGCACTCTGCCTGCAGCACCTGTGCTTCCTCCAACCAATGGATTTTATTGAAGTACCACTTCAAAGCACGATGAGATGAAAATAAATTGATCATAGTGCAAAATTTTAGCAGAGTGTATGGACAAGCGATCGTACCTTCATTATGTCTACTGTTTGCAGATGGAACGGTGTCCAAACGAATAACATAATTAATGTGTTACTACATGTATATCCATACACAGAAGCACACGCATTCATATCTATATATTATGGGTTTGTTTCAGAAAGCTAAGAATAATTATGAACCCCATTAGCTGGTAGAATGTCTGAATAGAAGGTGGGGGAAAGGGTTTGTAATAACAGAGAAGAACTAGAGTTGATTTTAATGAGAATACCCCAAGATCACTCCACAAGTGAGAGGGAAGACTGAGCCGATTAAAGAGTGGAATGAGAAGTTCCATTCCAACAGTCTCCTGAAAAATGTGAAAACAGCAGCTAGTAAAGCTCTATTTTTTTTTTATTTTTTTTTTTTTTTTTTACCAAGAGGCCTAAAACACATGCATTTAAAACAACCCAAAAGGAATTGTCTAATAAGCTTTCTCAGCTATGCATGTTGATTTTTAATAAAGTTTAAAACACATAGGAAATTACAGAGAACTGAAAAAAAACCCTATCTTAAGCCAATATTTTAAAAAGGCAAACTACCCATCAAATCTCAAGCCTAGGCAAATCGTAGAATGTTTGACATCATCATTAATAAATAAATAATTTTATTCCCCTCTTCTTAATATCAACTTTATTTTATGAAAAACAAATCTTTTCAAATGAACCTAATATTTTTCTTAGATTATAGATCTAGTGGATAAATAATATCAGTAATGTATGCATTTTTAAAATTCTGTCAGACATTTGCCCAAATAACATCTCACATTTTTATTTGGAAACTAGAATAACTATTATAAACTTGGCCTGAAAACATTAAATGGATTCAAAAGTTGCTAACTAATGGCTTTTAAAATGGGGCTGTAAAGAGAAAATGCTTGT
The DNA here is from genome assembly GCA_013389905.1 of Sula dactylatra. Classification (NCBI taxonomy): domain Eukaryota; kingdom Metazoa; phylum Chordata; class Aves; order Suliformes; family Sulidae; genus Sula; species Sula dactylatra. Next base: position 82,608 of record WEKW01021563.1, on the reverse strand, counting down.
GTGGTAAAGTGTCTACAGGTTTCCTACAGGGATTTGATTTGAAATCATTTTTGTCAGAGAAGAAAGGAATTAAAAAAAAAATCACGGACACCATTTATGAATGACACAAAAGTTTTCAAAATGGTAAGTAATGAATAGAGACTATCACCAATGAAGAGTCACTTGGTTAGTCTAGTAACTTCATGAAAGCAAGTAATTTGCATTTCAGTATGGCTGGTATTGGATGATAGAATCATATTGAGACAAAGAGAAGTAGTTGTCACAGCTGAGGGATGAGAGACTATCCTGGGAACCAGCAGGTCTGAGCAGAATAAGGCCCCCTCCCAAAGAAGGTTTGATGCAAATTTAAGCATGTGCATGCATAACTGTGATCTTGAAAAGTCCAAATAATTCTTTTACAACCGTAAGGCACCTTATTAATATTTTACTTAAATTGCCCAGCATAAATGGAATTATTTCTTCACAAAAAGACCTGCTGACACCCTAGCCTTATCAGGTCCTGAAGAGTGGAGAGAAGTCCCAAGCCCTACTATTCCGCGTGTTCTCACCAGGCACTTGCTGTACTGCGGCAGGACGGGGAACCTCCTCAGATGCCTCTGCATCTGTCGTATCATCATCTCATTACCCCTACAACCAGGGTGACTTGTTGCCTTCTTTCTTCAGTCCTCCCCTCAGTTTATATACAGAGAAATGGCTAAAATACTCAAAATTGGAAGCAGAAAGTTCAGTGACCTCTTCTCTCTGCAAGAATTATAACTTGCATCTCCTATCTCTCAAGGCACTCACGCAGCCAAGCTCATCGATATACAATTCAGAATGTCTGTAGCAGTAAACTAAGCAGCGGCCGAGCCCACTCTCTGCCCACGTGGTGGCCTCTCCCATACTTTCTGTTGGGAAAGATTTCACGTTTTCCCCCAGACCAGGCACAGTCATTGTCCGACAATTGCTAGCTGACATAGAATAACAAGTAAATATTATGAATGACAGAAATAAATGTGTCCTTGCCCTGTTTTAGCCTAAAGGTGTAGGATGTCTTGCAGAATACACAGTATTTAAATAAAACATTTTGTTTCTGAGATGTTTTTCAGTGCAGCTTTGAAGAAAGAGAAAGCTCCCCTTCATCCGTTAGCTTGTCAGTATTTAATCTGGGGAGGAAGTGTGGTGTGAAATCAAAGAATAAGCAACATATATGTAAATGGTGTTTAAGAAAGCAAAATAGATTTAAAGAAAATCAATCTAAATAGCTGGAACCTCAGTATGGGAAAGCTCTTATTCACACCTTTTTTGCTGTAAGATGCCATTGACTTGTGCTCTGTAAGTTCTGTGCTTTTAGCCTCAGGTGTTCGTTGCACAAGAGCAAAGCTAGAAAAGAAATTATGCCTCTGCTGCCATATTTATGAAATTTAGAGAAGTGAGGGTCTGAAAGTTTAATTCAGTAGAGACCTTTTTTCTAAGTTCCTACTTTTCCCGAGCTATTGCTCCTGAGGGCTAGCACGCAAGTACATCAGAGAGGAAATGGGCAGATTTGTGTGTTTCTCCCTCTGCTCTGTTTGATATGTCCGCACCTTGAACATGAAGCCTACTTCTGAGAAGACCTTGAGAAAAATATGGGGGGCACGGGAAATAAAAAATACCCTGTCCCGGGCCCCCCAAGGGCTGTCCCAGGAAAGCATCAGCCCCACGGGCTGGTGAGACCCAGCACCAGGAATCCCTGGGTTTGGCTTTCCAGGGCACTGCAGAGGGCAGGTCCCTGCCCTGGGGGGTGACACTCATTATGGGATGGCAGGGGAAGCATTCTGGGATTGTGTGAGACTTATTACAGCATGTTTAGAGAAGGAACCAAAAATGGGGGAAGGGAGTGAATATGGTGGTTTGAGGAAGAGCAGTCATAAGGTAAAAACCTGACCTGAGCAGTCTGTCTTCTCCTTAAACTCCATTTCTAACTCTTTACCTGAGTGAGGAACTCTCTATTCTGTGTTTGTGTTTATGTTCGTGTGTGCAGGGGTCTGTGTGCAGCAACTGGGGTCAGGCTGCAGGTCAGAGATTCATGTGTCTGTGGTGCCACCAAGTAGAGTGAATATAGGTGTGTGAGTGAGTCAGTGATCATCAGTGAATATCGAACCAGACACGCCAGTGAGTAGGGTAGGAGCTTTGAGAGCCAGGGATGTGTGTGTGTCCGAAATAAGGAAGGGTCAGCGTTGTGGTGACCACATGAACACAAGTGTGCTACTGAGTTCTGCAAAGACAGATGCTGTGCCCTGGACACACTCTGGATACAGCAAGCCACAGGGCAGACTTCCCCTTCCCCCCTTCCCATCAGAGGCATGACCGAGGACTCCAGGATATTCATGGATCACACACACTGCTTGAACAGCAGTCGGTATAAGCTTGGTGTTTTCATAAGCAATGAAATGCACCTCAAATAGGACAACACTGTGGAGTCTGTGTGTGTTTTCTCAGTCATCCTACATGAGCTGTTTCCTTTCTTTGTTCCATCCCTAACTATTCATGACAGCTTCTGTTGCAGACTTGCTAAACAGTGATGTGTACATCTGAATGCAAAATGCATTGTGGGGGTCTTCTAGCTTCAGCAGAACTGCTCCTTGATCTGTTTCTGCAAGACTCTAGTGAAGTAGTAGTTGCCGAGACTTCCCTTGCATGAATTCTACAGTCCAGATGCTTCACTGCTACATATCTATTAACCCTCCACTAAAACTTCTGTGTGGCCTGCAGTCATCTGCACAGGGATGCTAAAGTCCTACAGAGGACAAGCACCATCAGCTCAGATAGATGCTGAGTCTAATGCTGCTAACTTTATGTCTGTAAGGAGGAAGATAATGCAGGGCACACCCCGGTCTATCTGAGGTGGTGAACAGACAAACACTGTATGCTTGTCTATTGGCCACAAATCCACTGTGATCTGGGAGGACCTGCATTAGCAACACACCATAAAGTCATAGTGGAATGAGTTTTAGGCATACAGACTTTGCTGATCACCTTGCCACCTCCATTGACACAAGGAACATCAGTGCTACTGATTGCCGTGGAGAGCCCAAGACAGATTAGGCAGCTAGAATAAAGGTGTGCAGGCTTGGTCTGAACAGTGAATTTTTCTGTCTCAAGCCACTGTTATGGTAAAGTTTTAGACAGCCAAAGTCCAACATGTGGTGGCTGCACGTTTGGGCATGTGAATGAGTAGGCTGGCATGGCAGGACAAGGGTCTTGGAGAAAGGCACTGAACATGACCCTCCACAATGAAGCTTTACTTGCACCCATGGTCTGTAAACACTGTGCAGGGCATGCATCTTGCTTTGATCTCACATCTCCCGCCTTCAAAATAGATACTTTTTAACCAATAGTCTGGCTCAAACCTGGCTCTAAACTAGTCCTTTAATTAGGAGGGAAGAAATAGCTGATTTCTCAGGCAACATTAATCTGTCCCAGCAATGGTGTAGGAACTAAGGCCACTGCCTTCTTGTTCATCTAGGCTTGCCTAACCCGAAGGCAATGGTATCGCTACAGAGCAGGAACTGAGACCTGGTACTGAAGAGCTGTGGAGGGCATCCTGAGAGCAGCCTGGGGCTGACAGCAGGTGCACTATGCATGTAAGACATTACACTGTTCAGTTACAAATGTACATGGAGTAATTCCCATGCTTAAGTTTGTCATTACACTGGCTTTCAGCAAAAGCTTGTCTGATACGTTCTCTGGCTACCCTCAACACTATAGATAAAAAAGAAGCCTCTTCTCAAAGAACTCAAACACTGCTACAAAGGAAAATATAGCTATAACCTAAAGATAGCAGGATGAAAGTATGACTGCAGCAGAATCAACATAGCTGTGATAGCTTTAATACAGCATAATAAGACATCAGCACTGAAAAAGCAGGGAGAATGGGGCTTCAGTCCTGGCTAGTAACCAGAAGAAAAAACCTGTAGGGATCCTTTTTGCTTACTCTGTCTAGACACAGTTTATAGGCAGAGATTCTGGCATGGGCAACTTTTCTTTATTATGCAATATGGCCTGACCTGAAAAACTCTTCACTTTACTCAGCAATTCATTGTGGGCTTGAATCAGTGAACCAAAGATGAAAGATCAGCATTTTATTCAGTACCATTCAGCTCCATCAAGCACACCTAATATATGAGAACAGACATTGCAAAACTAATATTTCGGAGTCAGACTTGGGAAGATCATATTTATATTGTTGTCAGGAAGACGCTTGCATTTTTAAAAGCCTGGTAAGCTTTGTAGCACAAATCCTAAACTTGCATAGCAATAAGCTATATTTTGGCGATAGGTGCATTAGTATGAACTTCATATTTACTGAAAGTTAAAATTCTATTAATGCTAACAAGTACAAAGACACACAGTACAGAGCATTTTTGCAGTAGTTACAGTTGGAACTTTGCCTAGTGCCTGTTTTAAAGCTAAGCTCTCAGTACTTCACACCTTTCATGCAATACCATGCTTCTTCCATGTCATACATGAAGGCGATCAGGGAGTTGAAGCATGAATCTAATCCAATGCATTCTTTAGGGAAGTCTCAAAGCAAATGCTGCAAGTCTCTCTCTCTCCCTCCTCAGTACAGATAGCTTGAAAAAGCCCAACATGTTCCTAAATTCAACATTGTTTGAAGCAACTGATCCACCCTATGAGAGTCTCCTCCTTATTGGCAAATTATGTTTTAACTCTTCGTGCATATCAAGTAAGTGTCAGCCTGAAGTGTTTTCCTTTCTTTTTCCAAGAATGTCTGGGAGACCAGTATCATGGGTGAGTTACAAATAAATAATTTTTCACAGGATTTGTGAATACATATATCTTTCCTTCAGGGAGAATATAAAAAGTTCAACCACTGGTTTTCTATTACATTTACATGAGAGAGGTGGGAGTGACCCCTTTTTTCAGCTTTTTCTCTGGGACATGCTCTTGCATGCTAAAGTTGCAGCTGCTTCTCCATCCTACAATTGCTCCTTTACCTTATTCTGCAGTTCCTAGACTTATCCCGTTTATGTTTCTCTAAGACAGCATCCTTCAACATGATTCTAGATCTGACTGGAAGAGACAAGAAGCACCCTGGGGAAAAAGTCCTTGCTCTGAGTTATCTCCCTGGAGCCAGAACAGATGGCAGCACCAACTCTGGATCTGAGAGGTTTAATATGATCTGTCTCTCTTAGAGTGTGACTGGTGATATTAAATACTTGGACAATTTACAGGTAGCTTTGGCAGTCAGAGAATATGTGAGAGATAAATTTTTGAGTGATTTATAATGAGGATGGGTTTAGGCTAATTTTCAAAGGCATATTACTGATGCAAAGGATTTTGTGACAAGTTTCAGTTTCATTTTTAAATTCTAGTTAGCTTTTCTCTCATAGCTTTAGTGACCTATTCAATAAATAACAAATTTTACTCTTGTGAGACTAATTTATCTTGACCAGTGGAAGCAGTATGTGAAGTGCAAATACCTTTACATAGGTATTATGTTAGTGAATAATTCATACTGGAATTTACTAGATGCTGATAATTTTCAATAATGGTCTGCTCTGAAATCTGTATATAGCTTTAAGTTGTGTCTTTTCAGTAACAGGAATTACTTGACCTGTGCCAAGGGAATACATATTTAACCCTCTAATACACAAATTTCAAATAAGCATGATATTGTTGAGATACTCTTAATAGAAGTATGTAAGGAAAAAAGGGTTCTGATGATAATGAAGATTCATTCCTTCTTTAATCCTGACAGAGGTAATCTTTTAGAAGGAAAGATGCATTTGCACTGCCCTTATACAGCACATGCCAGACCAGATCTCATTCATTCAGACTCACATTCCTCTAAGCAACAAGATGCAGCTTGAAGGCAGAAATAGTACCCAGCTCTACGTAGGGTTCAAATACGGGAAGATACAGTCATATTGCTGAGCACCTCTAGAGCTTTTAAGTTATAGAAATGTTTTCTGCAAGACTGCTGCTCTCTCAGGTTTTATTTCACCACTAGCAATGACAAAGCACCAACCAACTCTTCCTTCTTCCCCTCACCCTCAGTCCAGTTCACAGGAACACACTTTGGACCAATTTTCCCTCATTTAACCCTTCATCTTGTGCCTTACTAGACAGTTGCTCTACTAGGAGACTATTTTTGAAGAGTCACAACTCACTAACTCTTGAAGTACACTAGCAGAATTACACATATAGCATTCAAGTTTTATGTCCCTTTCCACAGTTAATATATTTCATGTTGCATTTAAATATATTTCAGAGGTAACTTCCTGACAGTCTCATAGTTTAAATGGGAAGAATGCAAGAATAATTGATCCAGCACTATTTGTTTAGTGGTTCTCTATAGCAAATGATGAGACAAGTCACCGCAAGTCACTGCTAAGCATCCTGTGACAGAAATGCCTAAAATTGCATAGAGGTTTTCCTGTAATACAACTTAGCATTGTATAATTCACCGTGCACCACAGTTCTTTGGTTGTTCTATAACTCAAAGAGACCTCATCTTATTATTAGTCACTTATAAAGAAAAAAAGAATTAATGTGTGTAATTTCTGTAGTCACAAACACCAGTGTAATATCTTTCCTCTTTGCTCTGGCAGTATTTTGCACTCTCTATACAAGCATATAAATGACTACCCTCTTTTTCACCTTGTAAAAACTAGGCCCATAAGCAGTAATTGCTCTGCTCTGTATTCCTTGCACGAGCTGCTAAAAATTATATTTCTGGTAAGATATGCTTGTATTCTAAATATAACTTAAATGCATCCTGCTTTCATAAATAATATATTGATGACTCACTGATGTATCATAAGACACAGTTAAGTAAGAACCAGCTGGAAAACAAATCAATACTAGGTACAGGGCTGTTTTAACATCTGTTGGTTCCTCTGATATGAGATTGTGGAGACCCGTTAAACAATCAGTTTCCAACTTTGGTTTGCAATTACAATCCCATCTAACGCATGTTCTTTGCTTCATGCAATTAACTTGGTTTGAATCTAAGCACAGTACTGTGGTTTTGAGAGCACTACAAATACCAGCCATATGACAGGGTTGTCATTAAGTGCATCTGAATGGAGATGTTTGTGTAACAAATAACCCGTGGTGTGACAGAACAACTGGAATTTGAACAAACTTATTCTCTGCACTGGACTTGGCTAGAATAACACATATAATAGAGCAGTCAGCTGAAATCAGTGTAAAAAATCCCACATAAATCCAAGTAAAATAGGCTACAGAAAGTACAAGTGAAAAAAACTAAAAGTATCAGAGATTAGGTGAGGTCAGTATTGCTTTAAGAAGCTTTTGAATAATTTTTCCTCTGGCAGAGATTTTTTAATCTAATTATTGAAATCCATATGTGTAGTCATTACCAAGTGTATAAAATGACGTAAAAAGCAGAAGAATCTATGACTTCAAGGAGCAACACGAAAACAGAAGCTTGTAAAGTGACTTTACACTGCTTCCCCCATAGTGCAGTTTCTCCAATCTTGACACTCACACTCTCCCCTTTTTCAGCTTGATAGCGTAGCTGAAACACCATTGCGAGACTGTACATTTCCCACCAAAAAGGCGTGTCAACTCCTTTCCTCTCAGCTCTATATCCACTGAACATACTACCCAAAGCAAGAAAGTCAAGGCCAGGCAGGCAAGCACAGCCGCTCCTTGTTGGTGCTCTGTACTTCTGGAAGATAAGAGGGAGGTGTCACACAGTCTGGGCTTTTCGCAGGGAACAGCTGTTTCTGCCTGTGAACAGTCTTCCCTTTGATTACTTGCATTGTCCTATGCCATATAACAGCAGTTAATGTATCTCATGATGAAGATCAGCTTACAAGTAGCTTCAGGGCACACTCATCTACCAGCTCACCTCACCCCACATACATGTGACAGGGGAATAATGACGCCATTAAACCCAATGTGAAAACTTGATTTTAGATGGGTCTAACACCTCTCTTCTGCTGTTGCAGTTTTGTTGCTTTGATCCATAATCTTCAGTTTCTTTTAAACGATGACTTTCCTCATTTAAAAATTGCACAGGTATCTCCTTAAGGAACCTCTTGCCACAGTTTTTCTTCTTGGATCCATCCCAAGAACTTCTTAAGCCTCCTCACTATTCAGCAGTGATCCCTAAGTAATCTTCATTAAGCCTCAGCTGAGAGAGGACCCTAACCCTAACCTGAACTCTAACCCTAACTCTGTCCCTAACCTTAACCCTAACCTGAGTATCTGTGGTGCCCTGCCTTTGCTGCGCTCCTGGGGCAACGTCAGGAGGTCCCTCAGGTTGAGCCAGAAGGGCCTCAAGGAGATCCCCATGCCATCAGGAAAGTTGCACGTGCAGGAGCAGGGCGAGAGTCTGCCAATGCTCATCCCACAAAGGCTCCTGCCCTGGTTCTGCTCCCCACACCCTCCTGACACCAGAACTGCACCCACGTTGCAGGTTCTTCTCGTCCTCCCCTGCCTGCGAGTCAGCTTTTGGCTGAACTAAATTTGATGAGCCCTTCCTGATGCTGACCGCATTTGCGCGCAAAGCACAGCTTTGCCAGGCAGTGTTGTCTCCCACAGGAGCTGCCATGCATGGTGGTGGCTGCTCACACACCTCCTCTCCTCCCCACCAGCCAGAGTACACAGCCTGACCAGCCTTACAGTTTATTACAGGCAATAAAGCAGCCACTGGAAACATATACAGTAATGCATCCATAGAGAAACAGGGATGGCTTTTGTCTGCACGCAAAATGCTGCTTGTGCTGCACAGCATGTGGAGGGCCCCCGGCCTCAGCACGGCAGCCTCCTTGCGCTGCCCCTGCCCCACCGGCAGTGGCGGGAGGCAGGCTCGGCCATGGGGCAGGACAGCGCAGCATCTGTACAATCCCAAGTGCGTCCTGTTTCTGAGGCAGATGTCAGCCTGGCAGTGAGCGTACTTCAGAAGCACAGCTCAGTACAGGTTGTGGCATGAAGAGCAGGCGACACATGATGTTCATGAACTCCCTTCACCCCCGGCTTCCAGCATACCCCGTCCTTGTCAGACCCTCTCACCCCTGTGTCTTCACCATGGACTAGCTTGCCTTCCACACAGTCTGGCTACCACATATGCAATGGCCATTGCTTTGGAAGGATCCAGCATCTTGTCTGGTGCTCATCATCTGTGGGGAAAGCTTTTCTAGGAAGGAGACATCTTCTGCACAGCTGGCCAGTACACAGGGACAGGCATAGTGCTGTTCCCACCCTGAAATACTCTATTTGTCACTGGTGATGAAAGAAGTCAGGCCAGCCAGGGTCATTCCGGTGGCTCCATCAGGCACAGTCGAGGGTGAACAGCACTTCTAAAAAAAGAGTCTATTCTCTGCTAGATGTCCCACTTTTGAACATGGGTATCTAAAATGTCCAGCTGGAACCTACTACTAGAGGTCTGCCTTCCCGAAGGCCTGTGCGGGTATTGCTTTTGTGGGACCAGATGAGACTGCTCCAAAGTAACCCCCTTCATAGTCCCCATCTCCTGGCCTTTCTGGGACACTCTGTAACCAGGCAGCTAACACAGCCAACCTGGGGCTGCAAGAGGCCTGAAGTGAAGATTATGAAAGGCAGGAGATGCTATGAAGATCCTCTATGACCATGGTGCCAAAGAAAAGCCCTGTAGAATAACTCCACCTGATATCAAGAACTGTAGTTTCTAAACAGCACAAAGCATAACCAGAGGAGGATGCACTCCACTTCTGTGAATGCTCCTGGGCTGGAATAGGAGGAGATGCGAAAGGCTGTGGGCACTTGTTTGTGCAGGGCCGTTGTGCCTCAGCTGCGGCTGTGAGAGGGGGAAGCAAGAGTCCTTGCCAGGTACTGATGATTAGGAAGGGGACAAAGCAGATGTCCTCAGTGTGAAGCCAGTGACAAGCCTTCCTTGCTCTTCCCTGCTCCCCATGTAGTCCTCCCTCACAGCTGCCCAGCCTGCCAGCCTTGCCTGCAGGGCGAGCTTTGCACAGCTTGTGACACATATAGAGAAAAATGAGTGCATCTTGGGGGCTGGTAAGGTGAAGAGGTGAGGAGAGCATGGCTAGGGCCGGACCTGTAAATACAGCTGTCTCTGAGAGATGGTATGGGAAGACACATATACCTAGGAGAATGCTTGGTATCCAAATAAGGATAATTTCCATAGTTTTTCTCTATCTGTGCCCTTGTGCATTTGTACAAAATGGCCATGGGTAGCACAGTTACTTACTCCAAAAGGTCAGTGTGGGCTGACTGATGAAAGAAGCATTAGAGGTATCTGAGCAAGCTGAAGTATGTGCATATGTACCATCAAAACACCCTGCAATTTTTTCCTGTTGACCAGGTTCATTGGCAACTATTTATGAGGTAAATTGGGGTTGCTTAGCAATGCTGTTTGCACTTCTCAGCTAGAAATGTTGGGCCAGAACCCTGTGGTGTCCCTGAGAAAAGGAACGCATCTGAAAACCAGACAGCTAGTGTGGATGCAAGAGCTATTGCTCTATCAGTCCATCTGGACCACTCTCATTTCACCCACATGGGGAGAGGCAACTCACTCTAAAATAAAAACAGTATAAATGGTCAGGGAATATGGTCTTCAGGTTCAAAAAATACCCTTACTGAAGAAAAGATCACATTGCAGATCACATGTTTTCCTGACAGCCCAATATTTTGTAGGAACAAAGACAGTTTTAAGAAATTACCTGTCACTGCTGTAGCACATAACCAGTAATATCAGACTGACTCCATCAACTTTGCATGCAAATCCGCTCAAGTACTGAAAGACTTTCTGCCAACTTAAGTCTTCATTTAAAGCAACTCCTAGAATAATATTGCTATAAAACTTTCAGCGTAGGAAATCAGTGTCCTTTCCTTATCTTAATTTCATAATTGACTGAACTGTTTTGAATGAAATGTTCCAAGAATGTCATCTTGAAGTAGCACCTGGCAGGCAACGGTGAGAGTCTAACAAAGTTATAAGCAATTGGAAGCAGAGTCTTATAATGGAAAGTGTCAGGCAAACTTAATAATAGGCTGTGTTACCAACCCTCTATGAGAGAACAGAATATTTTCCTTCACAACATTCATTTAGCTGAAGCTGTGTAGGTGGCAGCTTTTAGCAGGTGCAGAATAAATATTTCCTGAGAAATATCACTGAAGAAGAAGAAATTAATTTAAATTATTAATTAAGGTATTAAGCTTGCCAAATTAAATACAGATGATGTTCTTATTCGTTAGTCCACCATTTCCCTGATCCCTTTTATTCCTATAATTTTAACAGCATGGTAGACCTACCCAGTGCTCTTCCACATTCTAATATATTCTGAGCTGATGGGAAAAATTACATGCAAACCAGTATTTTTTTGAAAAAGAGACCTTTCTGCCCTTCAGTAAATGTCCAGCTTTCCCATATAATGTATGAAATAACTGTCATTCCAATTTTGTTGGGGATTAAGGGAGGATTTTCTTTTCTCTGAAGTGATTCATAAAAACAATGGCAATACATATTTTGAAGTGTATCTTTCTGTACTTATCCAGATCCTTTTGATATTAGTTGGAAACTAACTATAGCTTTCAATAGGTTTGGAGTCAGGTCCTAAACTGTTCTTACAATTTATAAAAAAAGAAAGTCTGAATTCCAAAGGGATGGAGTTGGGTTGTTCTTCAGAAGTCATTGTAAACATTTTTGGACCAACTTTTGAGAAGAAACTACACACACACAAAAAGCCAACTAAAATTGTGACAATGGGAATGCTCTACTTTAATACAGACTCATGGCAAAATCCACAGAGAGCTCATGCTGCAAACCTGTTGTGCACTGATTTCTGTGCTTATCACTGACATAACCTCCATAGCTCTTTCCTTTTTTCTAAGGAAGAGGTGCAGGGGTGTTGTCGTATGTTTGTTGTGAGGTTGGCTGTTTCTCTGGTAGCCCAGAATTCCTCCTGTTACACTTACATTATCTTTAAGTGGAAATAAAAGCTAATAGTTGAGCAATTTACCTTCATTGTGGGCTGTCTAATCCAGCACAGCCCAATATACCAGGTTACATGGACAGGCTTTGTTGGCAATATTTTTCTGTCACAATTTCATAGTCTTTTTAAGCACCTTCCTATATTGACTCATGTCAAATCTCCAAATGTTTTGTCGCTATGTAGGCAGCAGACCTATATTTGGGAAAAAAGTGTTGTGAATCCCTGATCCAAAACAGGATACAGAAAGGTCCATAAAAATATAACTGTCAGCTCTGAAGCAACTCCGGATTTTGAAGGAGAGGATGAAGGTGGAGTTTTTGGCAGGAAGGCAAAGTTCTGAAATCAGTTTGCAGTTCTAGTGTCTTCAAAGCAAGTCTGCTATAAAACTGCAGTATTCATGCTTTCTTAACCCCACAAATACCCTCATAGATGAAGAAGAATTTTGTGAATAAGCAGATTTTTGGAAGACTGAGAGAACCGAAAGTTCTGGGGTGGCTCCACAGAGCGCAGTGCGCTCTTGCTGCTGCTGAGCGCTCCTCCCTTTGATGCTGCAGGTGGCTGACCAGGAGATGAAGGGACAGAGGAGCAGTGCTAGCTTCAACGAGCAGCAGGCTAAGGAGGCACAAGGCCAGCTCCCTCTAGTCAGTAGCATACTGGGTAAGTGTACCATTAGCACTTGGGTAGGGCTTGTGGAAAGTAAGAAGGGACTCACTGCAGCTTTACTCTGTGGAGCAGAGGTGAAGCTGTGGGAGACCCCATTCACAGCTGGAGGAAGAGTCTGGGGAAATGAATGGGGCAGGAGGTGGGTGACGACTCCGGAGGAGGAAATCATGATGGGACACAGACAGAGAGGTCTAGGGAAAGTACATATTGACATGTTTGCTCATGGTATAACACATTGGGAATGGGAAGGACAGTGTGTTCCACACTGTGGATATGTTTAAAAGAGTTGAAGACTGGGAACTGCTGCTCTATGGTTGTGAGTAACATGCTCTTGAGGATACAGCTAGAGCTCTAAGGTGGAATAGGTAGGTTTTAGAGCCTAAGTTCAGGTCATTTTAGGACCATTTTTTGGGCTTCTGCTCCTTTGAAGTAATTTGTTCTGGAATTGTTTTAGGGTATGTGCTGAGGATCATATTCAAGAGTTAAAATACCAGCAGAAACTGTACATATATTTGCATCCTGTGCTCAAACCCAGCACAGAGCAATGTTCTACCATTGCACTGTCCTTGGGGGAAATGGCTGTAGTTCAGAAACAATTTCCTGGTGACTCACCACATGGTGAGGTGTAGTGGTGAAGAATTAATTAATCTACACACTGCTGACATGCTTCTTATTTTAACCGCTATTTTTTATCTAATCACGGTATATTAATGGAAAGCTACATATATATAATTCTTCTAATTCTTCTAAACATGGTTGCTGCACCAATCACTCATCCTGAGGGCTTGACAGCAACTACCCTGCTGTGGAAATTGTTAGTGCAGTGAGTGTTCAGTCATCTCTGTTCCCTTTTTGATCTCCTGTTTTGTGCTACTAGGCAGTATCTGGTGAACTTAATTTCTGCTATGGGCTATCCAAGGCTAACACCAACAAGCCACTTACCTGACAAAAGAAAACTTTGATCCTTGTAATGGCAGCCCTGTGGTGACAATGCAACAGTGTGTGGTGGGAGCTATGGAAACTCACTTGGGAGCAGTGTTGGGGAAGAGGGGGAGAGACTGCCATGAAAAGGTGTCTCTTGTCTTGCAGCTCACAGATTTTATAGTGATTCATATAGATCTGCATAATGCAAGAAGTATTTAAAAAGACAACAGGATGTTTCCTCACTCCCCTCTGCAGAGTTGTTCAGACACAAGGGGAAAAGCAGACAAATATCTTTGTCCTCAGTGCTTTTTTGTTATTTGGGCCAGGCCTCTTTAGATCATTAGATATACGTTGAATTTTCAGGTTGGCAGAACTCATATACAGTACCCTCGTACCATAACATTAGAACAGCTTCATTCACACTTCACCTTCATTGCTGGAGGCTGAAAAAGGGAGAAGTATTTATGACAAGCTGGGATGATGAGGCAGATGAGTCTTTATACACAGTAGTAAGGCTTTATTTCAACACAGAATAGGGATCCAACACAGCAGTGAATAGGGAGAGAGGCTGTCAGTCCTCTCCTTGGCATTGTCCTAATCCTTCACACAGCCTTTTTATGTGGCCTTTTCTGGTGCTCCTCATAATGCCAAGATTTGTTTATTACTGCAAGATTTGCCAAGCATTTCCCAAATGGAAATTCCCTTTCCAAAAGGAAAAATATTCCAAGCCTTCAATAGCTTAGAAAGAGCTGTTTAAAATGAGAATTAATACAAGTTTAAAAGAATATACTTGAAAAAAGGCAAATCTATGTCTTAAATTCTTGTTTCCAAATAAAAAAAATTCCAGTAACAAACACCTCCTCTTTCTTACCAAAGATTTTGTTTAAACTACCTTTGTAATATTTTTTTCCTCTTTTTAATAGTCTTGAACTATCCCATCGCAGCTTTAATTAGGATAACCTTTCATCTGTTTATGTTCAACCAGTGACATTTGAAGATTGGCCTTCAGTGAGAGCTTTGGGTGATGTGTACACTGAGGCTTCAGAAACTTCTTCTGGACAAGCTGCCAGCAAACTATTACCCTTCTAAATGTCAATAAGCTAGACATCAATTGTCAGCTTGCATCATTTCTAAAAGCCTGCTCTCTCTGTAGATTAGAACAAAAGTCAGATGCACACTGAAAAAAATAGCACTAGATTTTGGTCATGAATTAAGCATTTTTATCCTTTGGGACTTGGATGAAGAATGTTATACTTGAAAGACTCTAACTTACCATTGCACAGTTCTGAAAAACAGAATAAAGATTTATAGATCAATTTTTAGAATATTGAGCAGGTGCCCTAATGGATCTTTTTAATATAAAGGTACATTAAAAAGGCATGTCTACTGAAAGGAAAAATACAAAGCAGGAATTTTAAAGAAATACTAACACCAGTCTGTGTTGGGAAGGCGTGGAGTGGAAAGAAGTTGTGGCTGAAGTTGAGTACACCTAGTGATGAGACCATGTGTTTTACAGATTAAAAATACCTGTGTTGAAGAAAACACATTATTTACTTTTCTCTGCCATGTGGCCAATTTCTTCCTGTCTCATGTTGGTGGTTTACCTTTTGCATCAGACTGAGGACATCACTAATTATTACCAGCAAGGTCTTGAGCAATGACTGGATGGTATTTTTAATTCTCTTGGTTTAACAGTGTTCCTCCCTTTTGGCACATTCAAAATTGTCTGGAGTGTTAGGAGATGTATGTTCTTCTCAGTATGGTCCATGGCTAAGGCAGCTTCTAATGTAATCTCCTCCCGCTTCATTGCAGTTATATATTTGAAATAGAAGTCACAAAATATTTCTATTGATAAAAATATAAAAAAAGATACAGCATGTGAGATATATAAATATGAATGAAAGGTGCCATATAACATGGAGGAAATAATCTATAAAATTATTTTACCTTCCTTCATACCATTCCTTGCTATGGGACCCATATTTTTCAATTATTGTGCCTCCAAAACAATTTAGAAGCTCCAACAGGGCTGTAAAGGAGATGTTCCGCTCAGTTCTCTGGATCCAGACCATAAGATCATTGTCAGCTGCTAAATCAGCTGCAACAAACATTTACAAAGAGCTCCATTTGCTCTGGATGCTGCTGCCCCTGCAGAAGCTCTATTGTCTCTTCTTAACCTGGTACTCGTCTCTGCCCTCTTAGGGTTTAATGGAGAAAGTGAAGCAGACTGTGATAACCCTGTCATTACAGTCCCCACCATCTCACACTCCCATGCTGAACCACTCCCTTTCACACTCCAGCCTGATCTCCTCCATGTGCCTTAATTGATGTTCATTTCAGAGCTAAGGAGAGACTCGCCCCAGGAACATATAAAGCATTAATAATTATATTTCAAAGCTTTATACTTGAATCTATACATCTGTGACAGAAGTCCCTCATGAATCACCTCTTGATCACAGCACTGCACTTTGGCATATGTCTGGCAGAAAAATTGATAAGCTTTTCTATTCCAAGCAAACCTCTGAACCTTTTTGGGCTTTCCTTCTCTTTCACTTTGACCTTAATTGTGACTGTAGAGTTGCAGGGAAACGCATTATGCTACCTCTATCTGGTAATAAAATAAGCGGCAGGAGATGGAGCGATCCATTTGGTGTTGACTCCATTTGCAGAGCTTGGCAGTAATTCAGTTGTTAATTAGAGACATACTATTGATGTAACATTACTAACTTGACCTAATACCAACCTTGTCTTTGTATTGTAGAGCTTTACCAAGTGTAATGGATGTGAGATATTCTGATGTAACTCTCAAGGCTATATATCATCACAAATATTGTTATTTTAAGTGAGTGCTACCATAAGCAGCCAAGAAACAGACGAGTTGATGATCTTCATCTTAGTAAGTAAAAAAAATCCATAACGTTAGTCTCACTTTTGGTGGCTTTTCTAATACTGACTTTTTCTCTCTGCCACATCACGTTGTTCCTATTAATCTCTTGTAACTTGACTAAGCCAAAGACAATATGAAAATTGTTTGTCTACCTCTGCTGCTGTCCGAAGAAAAGTATGGTTACAATGACATGGCTGTGATGCTGTTGGGATTGGATTTGAATTCCATAGAAATCATCCAGCTGTAGTCATCTAAAACTTAGGCAGCAAGTCAAGTCAGTGATCGAGGCTTCGCTATAGTCAAGGGAAGAAGAGTGGGTGATTCCTCCCACCTCTTCTAGACACTAAGTTCAGAATGAAATGAAGCATACTCTGGAGATGCATCTGGCCATTCATTAAACTGGAAACATAGACATGTAGCTTAGATATGACTCTTAAATTTTAGTTTTTTAAACTTAGATGAGATGAATCCAATTCAAACAGCTTACTCGTGCTTCTTTAACAACCTGAATCAGCATATGTGAAAGTGGAAGTTTACCATTGACCTCCATGGGGCTGAAACCATATTCAGATAGCAATGCAATTATAACACTGTGTTAATGTCTTGTGCTAACAATTGTGCTAATGATAATATTGATGTGTCATCACTGAAATTACTCAAGACATAAAACTGGCCGACAGTTATTTCTGAGGATGGGTCTATTGCTGACCCATAAATCTCTATTTCTTTGTCCTTCTTTCATCATCAGGCAGCTCACCATTTGGAATAAAATGTCTTTTCCATTTTAGATTTGGATAGGCTGGATCAGATCACCTCCATTGACAAGTGTTAGGAAACTGCCGTTGTTGCCTACTGAGTATTGAGTGAAAGTTTTTTCTGTAACTGATTCATCTCTTTATGTGTTCCTAAGCACTTATAAGAAGAAAAAATATAGGCCTGAGGCAGATCAAATAGCAAAAGATAGAAAGGACTCAGAAGGATCAAAGTGAGAAAAGGTTATTCCCAAATGCTTTCTGAAATGGCAGTCTTCAGTGCTGAACTGAAGGTACTCTACAGTTATTATTATCTATTTGCAGTCAGAGCCTGGAGTACACTAACAAGGAAATGGTCTCCACTGTAGGAGTTGTTCTACATCCCAAACAAAATCTTGTTAAATTACACTTGTTTTGCAAATTAGGATTTTTCAGCTCTCCTTCTGCATTCCTCTTGCATTTTTGTAACTTACCTTATGTATTGCTATGGAATGCAATGGGCTGGCACAACACTGAATGGAGTTCTAGTGCCCTAGCAGCTGAGTTGGCTAAATAATGTTCCAGCACAGCACGGTATTTCTGAGCACGCATAAAGCTCCATTTAGGCTTGAATTATTGTTTGTGATATCTCCTTTTAAGTGTTGTGCATTCACTGTCTATCATGAATTATAAGTTCAGGGTGACAGAATCTTTGAAACAGCTTCTTCAAAAACAAAGAATAGCCTTTCATTGACCATAAACCCCTAAAAATACACATTTTTTCTTAGATTCTGGAGATTCTAGCTAAAATGTTCTATATTCATTAATGACTTGCAAGTCACTAATCATCTGTTCACTTTAGACATACATTTAACTATATAATTTATTCAGAACTCTTCACATCTGTCCTTTTGGCTTGTTCTGAATTTTCTGCTGTTCTTATGCATTCCTTAAGTAGCTCACACATGTTGTACTTCAGCATTTGACCGATTTTCTTTTTTTTCTTTTTTGACTCAAGAAAGCAGAGAAGGTGGTGAAAGGTGCATGGATTTATTTATTTATTTATTTGCATTTGTCTATTGGCTGTTCATGCTGTGAAAATGCTGCTGCAATGCTACCTCACAAGCACCTTAGAGCCATGGCTCATGTTGAAACCTCAGAAGTCCAGAAGATTTTTCTCAAAATATGCATTCTCTCACTTATTTAACTGTTTTAAATTTAATTAACATCCAACTCCATATATTCTCCTAGTGATAAGTTTAGCTATATCACCTTCAAAAACAACATTTGAACCTCAGTCCCCCATATCCCAAGAGAACTGGCTGTGCTAGGGAGGACCATTTTCTCTTTTACCCATTCAACCTGTTCTACCTTTATAGAAAATTACTTATTACACTAGAGGCAGGACAGGAGGTAGGGAGAAAGGGAAGGAAGTAAGAGATTGTGTCTAACTAGTTAAGACATCAGTTAGGGGGTGAAAAGCTTGAAGAGGGGTGTCGCAATAAATATGTATAAGAGTAAAAACTGCTTAGCTGAGACTGACAATTACCTGGTTTAGTATGTACTTTGGTTTTTCCTTTCTTTCCCTTGAATAAGACATAGGACCTGAAAAGAGTACATAATTTATGATATTTTATGATCAAAGGACCTTTCTTGGCCTTCTCCAGTGAAATAAAATAATAATCGAAGGACCCCTCTAGCTAAACAATAGAAATATAGCCTTCAAACCTGCAGAGGGAGTGGCTATCCATGGTATTCAAAGATTGCTTAGGAATGTTGACTTTCCCCTCTCTTTTCACATTCATGATCAAGGAGTCCATAAAACTTCAGCTTTGATTAGCTTCTCCCTTCTAGGCAGCACAATATGCATTGAAAAACTCTGGCCTGGATTTGTAATATCTTTGCAGCTGAACAATTCACCAAGTCATTAATGTTGGGGACTGCTCATCACACACTCATTAAACAAGTAAAAGACAAACAGTGCTTTGCTCATACAGCCACGCCATATTTTCTGCTTGTTGTAGGCAGTGTCACATCAGAACAACATCCTTCTTTGGACATCACTCAGAAATGGTACAGACAGCATCCTGTACTATCTGATTTCTGAAGAACCGTCTTTTAAAAACTAGAGCTGTCTGTGTTTTGTGGGAAGGCTGGCACTTCACTCTGGCTTAGAGGTTCACCTAGACTGCAGTTAGGCCTAATTACCTTTGAGAATCTTAACATAGATGCTTCACAGAATCACAAAGAAACATAGAATGGTAGGGGTTGGAAGTGACCTCTGGAGATCATTTCATCCAAGTCCCCTGCTTGAGCAGGTACACCTACAGCAGGGTGCACAGGACTGCGTCCAGGTGGGTTTTGAATGTTTCCAGGGAAGGAGATCCCACAGCCTCTTTGGGCAGCCTGTTCCATAGCTGCTTCATAGAGCTGCACTGCAAATAATTTGCATTGACACAAATCTTATGTGAGTTTATATGAAAATTATAGCACTTTGGCTACAATATTGTAGGAATCCAGGGAATGATGTTGAGAAAGGCTACTAGCAATCCTGTTTCACCACAGGTTAGAACCAGTTGTCTATGGACATAGGTATGGGAAACTGCTAACTGTGGGGATCCCAGCCTGCTTATTTGCTAGTGGACTTATGAAAGTTTTGGAAGGAAATAACATGCTGCCAGTCTTCTCAAATACCAGGGTAATATCTACACTACATTAGGGTGACAATCATGCCAAGCTTTTCTCACAATATAATGAAAAAGGAATATGTTCATGGGAGTATGCCCAAGTGCAAAAATATAAGTGCAATCTCCACTTCGCATTTACATAATGATATGCACTGGTATCATAGGTAAAGTATAGAGATCATTTGTTAAATGCTTACACTTGATGCATTACACCCCACAGGATCCTTGAGGTGTGTTGAGTGTGTTGACAATATGGTTCAGATGAGAGAAGACAGGACTGCAGTAGACTTGAAGGAAAAAAAAATAGCATGACTGATTAACAGATATGATTTTAACTCTACTGTCATTTTCACTCATACATATTGAGAGCAATAAAATGCTCATTCTCACATAGCAATCACAAGTGCATCCAAACTGTTTTGAAAAGGTGGTCAGTATTGTTATTTCCATTTTACAGAAGACATGATAAGACAATATCTTTTAGGATGTCATTACCAACCCAGTATTCCATTAAAGATTTCCCACCCCCTGGGCTGTGGCAATAAAGACAGGTTCAGTAGGGGCGGATCAGTTTAGGGAACATTTAAACAAACTGGTTATACACAAGTCTATGGGACTGGATGGGGTGCACCCGTCAGTGCTGATGGAGCTGGCCCATGTTATTGCTAGGCTGCTCTGGATTCCATCAGTTCCACTGACTGTCTCACTTTGGATGCTATGGGTGTTACTTCAATTGAGCTTGTAAAACCTGTTACATTTCCACGTCTCATGTAGTTTTGAAAAGCTAAAAAGCTAAAAAGCACAGATGTATTAGGCAGCTCACATAAAAAAAGTCTGGAAGGAATTAAACTGTTAGTTGTATTTTCAGCTGGGTTTTTTTTAGATGAAAGTCCTTGGGACTAATCCTACACTTAACTGTACCAGCTGCGTCACTTTATGTGGTAGAGTAACTCTTCATTTACAGCAGAACACAAAGAGAATTGGTCCCTTTAGAATTCCTTAGCAAATTTTTATGGAAAGAAATTGGCATAGTTGTTTGTGAAACATATCCTGTATGTTAACAAGAGCTTCAGATGTTCCCAACTGTCTGTCTCTTCCTCTTTTTCATTATTTTCTTTGTTTATCTAGGTACCTTAACAATGATCCTAAAACTGGAAATGTCTAGCAGAGGTATGGCACCCTCCTAAACAACTAAAAAACATAAGGAGAAAGAGAGGTGAGGGACCATCCTGAAGTAGTGGTTCTGCCTCTTCCATCCTTTACTTGAAGACTTACAGAAGAAGAGTCTGCTGAAATGTATTAAATGGTGCACAAACTGCAGATGATGTACTAAGCTATTACTATTATTGGAACCAAATCTTCGTAATGGTGTTTCAAGTAGCAGAGCGTGCCTGTAGAGCACAGTATTCAGCGAAGGCTGGAAATCCCCACAGTTTTGTGCCATTTAACCCAAACTGAGTCTGACATATTTTTCACCATGTTTTGAAAGGAAAACTGTATGGAAATATAGATGTACAGAAGGAAAACTGACTCCTTTTCTCTCCTTTTGATTAATTTAATCATGCTCTCAGAAGTGGACTTGTTTGGTAAAATGCATTATTTTTCAGTGAAAATAATCCTTTTAATAAAACACAGAAATAATTATACATTGCTTTTCTGAAAGCAGACCTCTCCAATAGAGTGAACTTGTGAATCAACAGCTTATAGCCGTTGTTTCTAAGTACACTCTATTTATAGAGGAGCACTTACATGACATTACAGAGGCAATAAACCAAAGATAAAGGTAATTTACCACAGCAGAAATCTCTACTCCAGATGAGATGGTATTAAGCATCCCACATTTATGTGGGTTTATTTAATGTCTTTGGACACAAGCATATCGATGTTGGCAACCTGTGTGAGACAAGAATTTCAGTCAGGGGTGGCATAAATCTGAAGCACCACGGGAAGAAAGAGGGACAGAAAATATAAGCAGCAGAGGATCTACCAGGAGCAGTTAGAGGGCTATAGCTCCCTTCATTTCTGTCACCTGGGGTCAGCATGCATTACATGTTACATGGCTGGCACCAGTCCAAACAACCTCACCTTATGAGCATAACTGCATTTATCCCCTAGGATAGCTAGATATCTGGCACACTATTTACAGAGTATTCGCTTGGGGGAATATATACTTGGAGATTTAAGAGCAGGAACAAGCACAAGGAAAACAGAGTCTTGCCTTGTGTGTGCAATTACACTACAAATTCAACCTTTGCCTCCTTACCATCACTTTGTATTTATACGTTCTTCACCTCTCTTATATGTCATCTCCTCTTTACCTGCGGTGACCTCATCACAGTCTACAATGTCCTCAAGGTGGGCAGTGGAGAGGGAGGTGCTGTGATAGGACACGAGGAAATGGGATGAAGCTGCATTAGGGGATGTTCAGACTGGACATTAGGAAAAGGTTCTTCACTGAGAGGGAGGTTGGTCACTGGAACTGGCTCCCCAGGGCAGTGGTCATGGCACCAAGCCTGCAGAGTTCAGGGAGTGTCTGGGTGACACTCTTAGTCATACAGTTTATTTTTGACTATTCCTGCAAGAAGCAGGGAGTTGGAGTTGATGATCCTTACAGGTGCCCTCCAACTTGAGATATTCTACAATTCTCATCTTTTAATGGTATTTTAAATGGTAGCTCAATACTTCTGAGTTTATCAGCCAGAATGGTGAGCATACTCTAATCCAAATGAAAATGGGTTCCGTAAAGGGTAGGATTATCTATTATTTTCGTCAATCCATACCAGCCATAACTTGACACCTAATTTATTTTCTTGCTGTCTCAAAGCATTTGATTAGACAGGATTTTTTTCAAGATGCCACAAGGACTTCTGATCTTTAACTAGTCAAGAGGGATTCTAAAAGATTTTCTTAGCTTTCTTATCACTGAGCTAATTATGTTATGGAAAAGATTTCAACAACCCCTATACTGAGGGTTTTTAATAGAATCTTCCTTCAGTGGGAAATGAAGGAGCATTTAAAGAAAGGTGAGAAGGCAGAAAAATGGCTGACAAAACTCTATGTTCTTACTTTAAGATGAATAAAGGCAAGAAGCTAATTCCTGAAGTTGAAGAGAGACCTTTTCCATGCAATAGGGGTCTGAACCAATCTTCTGTACAGATTCATTTACAGTAGTCTGAAGATAGTTCATGATTTAATGAATACCACTTTTTTGATATACATGTGTTTGTATGCCCCTTAATCAATTATTCACTGACAATTATTAACAGATATACAGGTAAGCAAAAAAATTACAAGGATCATCTAAAGCCCATTTCTCTTCAAAGCCTCTCAGGCTACAGACAAGATCTATTTCAATAGCAGGAAAAAAGATCTTAGAAAGCCATACTGTACAGGGAGGGTCAGATTCTGGGATCTGCTGTAATAAAGGGTGAACATATTGGAAGGTGTTGGCAACCTGTTGCGGAATCATAGTTACTTTACACACTGTAATGAAACAAAATTATCACACTACTGTTGGGAGTCCAACTAATTGAGCAACTATAGATGGAAGAGAAGCTATGACAAGGAGACTGCCAAACTGTTAATTTCAGGGAAGTTTCATGAACTACTGTAAAGTACAGAAGGACACAGAGATCAGTTTCCCTCGCTACCGAAAACATTGTCAAATCTTGCCAAGACACAAGGCAGATGTGAGATGTCTCCATATCTCCTGCCCTGCAAGAAGGCTGAAGTACCTGCTCTCTCAGCACTTCCAATGGCACTCTCTGGCCATTTTTCACTATTCTGGCACAAGTTGTGGTTTATAGTTACAACTGAACACAGTAAGTGGG
Source organism: Sula dactylatra (assembly GCA_013389905.1). NCBI lineage: Eukaryota > Metazoa > Chordata > Aves > Suliformes > Sulidae > Sula > Sula dactylatra. The sequence continues at coordinate 58,935 of WEKW01021563.1, read as the reverse complement.
ATTCAGTCTACAGCCATTTGAGATGTTGTAGGCTTTTCAAGACATCTGTATGGGCCTGGCAGAAATGACACTGGACCTGGTACTGCAGACCATTACCCTTCAGAAGATGTAGATGGAAGACAGGTGAGATACATAAGGCATCTCAAATGACAGTACACACTTATGCCTGGACACCTGAATCATACGCAGTAAGTCTAGGCAGGAACACTGCAGGAGCTCACAAAACCTCAAAGAGCACTGACTCGCTTCTTTTCAGTCCTGTTTAAGGATATATTCTGATTTAATAACTTCACTGCAACATGCTTTAAATGAGGCATGAAGAGAAAAATCCAAATCACTAGAGGCAGGGGGTTTTGCAATCATTATGTTGTCTTATGCAATTAGTTTCCCTACTTGGTACAACCAACCACCAGGCCCCCCACCCTCCCTGTAATGCTCAGACTAAAAAGCAATATTTTAAAGTGTTTATGAAATATTTATCTTTAATTTTGCCCCTCTTCATCCTTGCAGGGTCTTGACTGCCTTGATTTGGAAACCCTTTATTTTCTGTGACTGGAATAAAGCATATATGCATATTTGCTCACACAGTTTCCCTTACGACAGATTTTAGTTAAAGATACAGTTAAGTGCTACTTATCATGTAAAGACATAGGAGTAGAAATAATCACAGTTCTGAATCAAAAAGACTGGCAGATTTTTTTTCTTTCTTTTTTTTTTTTAGTTCATGTAAACAGTATAAACTGGTAAAATCAGGAATTAGTCAGGTAGACTGGGCAACTACCACAGGGAAGGTACTAGAATAAATGGACCAGTGGAGTACAAAGATGGAGGGGATGACCTTTCACAGTTCCTTCCAGCACTAATTTCTTTAGTTCAAATAAATGGCAATGTGGCAAGCTTCACATTAGTCAAATAGTATCTTTGCTTTGCAGTGATTACAAATATTTGAAATTTCTAGAGGAAAGATGAACAGTACTGTTAATAACTACTGATCGTTATTTAGAGTCTGGAAACACATTTGGGTTAAAATGCTGACCTAAAAAGATCAAAATGTCACCTCCAGTTCTTCTTTCATTTTCACTTATCATGCACTTAGACATTGGGAGGGGTCAAATAATTATTCAATGTTACTTTAAAAATTCAGGCTGGTAGTATTTGAATATTTCTGGCCTGCTTCACATCCAAATATAATTTTGCTATTCTGTCTTTAGATAATTATTGTGTCATCTTTCTTTGTCTCTACTGGATGGGAATGTGCATTAGTCATTTGTACCTCTTTAACAAGAACAGGTCATCTGGCTTCATGATTAATGCCTCTCACCTTCAATAACAGCACTAAGAATGCTAAAAGCCTCATCAGACTAATTAGTAAGAATGTCCTTGAGCCAGCCACAAGGCCATGGTACAGATCTGTCATGAGTTCACAGAACTGCTATGTCTGATCTTTTTAGTTACTTCTTCTAAGAAATATCTGGTCATTCAATGGAGATCACAGTCACAGCAATCAATGGCTTGAGAGTATCAGTTTTGTCAGGATTTTTCCCCAGATAGCTAATTTCAATGCACTGAGTTCATCACAGTTTTCATTAATGAAAATTGCTCATCTGCAGCTGATTATATGGCAATGTAACAAATACTGACCAAGGAAGAAAATTAGATAATTTTGAGACAACATAAAATAGCTTAACAAATTGAACAGGAAAGCTATGAAGATAATAACCTTCTGCCAGAGGTCTGGGTTTTGTTCTATAGAGAAAAATAAGTGAAGCCACAGTAGTTGATCTATTTCTGTTATTGGTTTGAGAAGGGTCTCAAAATTTGAATGCCATTTTTTCCCTTGTACTATTCTTTACTAACTTTTCTGAAGTCTGAGGCAAGCCTTTCTTTTATTTACTTTAGTTTTGCTGTCATTATTCCTGAAGTACTATTATTGCTAATTTAGATTGGCATAATTTACCAATGAATCAGGCTCATAGATCCATATAGTCTTTCATTGTTAACATCCAATACAAGCAGTGAAAGATTTGCTTGAAGACAGAACAAACAATCCGTGTTAATTAGTGTCCGCTTACTTACCCAGGTCACTGCAAGGCTTAATTCACCACTACCTAAGTTAGTACAAAGACTTCAGGGAATGTAAATGAGCAGAACTCTTTGCAATAAGCAGCTCTAAATTTTACTATCATGAGCTTTGTGTGTGAAACAGGTTTTTTCCCTGATTACAAGGTTTTGCCCAGAACTGAGATAGTGGTATTTCTGAGAAGTAGTGCAGGCTGCTTTCTTGAAAACTGCAGTCTTCTTCTATCATTGATTAAGAACATCCCACTAAGCAAATTCCTGTGAGATTTGTATTACTCTTCAATATTTGATGGTGTTACACTAGCTTCAGGATCAGCACTAAGGCATGTCTTCTATTCTGGAACCTGTGTCCCTCAAGTCCCAAAATCCATATTTTCACACATGGCCTTTTTTGTAGCTGTGGAAATTATCCTATGTGCCCAGCATGCTTTATGATTCCTCAGTTGCATACTGTCAGATAGGACAATCATTTTTCTGTGAGTGAACCACTTAACTATTTTTGCCTGCATGTACTCAGCAGGCTGAAACTTTCCTCTTCTTCCCGTCTCTATTCCACACACTATTACACAAACCCTCTCTCAGGGGCCAGTCCATCCCTTCTTGAAATCTGCTGGTATATTTACATTTTAGCAGGAGCTTTGTCCCTAAACCAAACATCCTGTATTCTTCCACATCAAGTGCATAGTTTCTGCTTGCTACTTGCTACCTGGGTGTTTCTAGTTTTAGCAGAAATTCTGACATTGACACGAGCTCCAAGAAATGTAGAACTCGGAGAGAAGGGCTCCCCTGCACACCTCTCTGCCTCTGAATTGCACCTGTGGACAGTGCCAGGCATTCCTGACTTGACCACAGAAATCTGTCCTGTTTTTGCATTCAGTAGAGTTGCTGCAGGCAGACAAAATACTGTGGAAAGTGATTCTGTCAGTCTCAGCATCAAGATGTTTTGGACACATCTGCAGAGACCTTTGTATAATGCATTAAGAAGAAATACTGCATTAAGAAGAAATACTGCAGCAGGGTGACTTCACAGTAAAATTATTTCATCATAAGTTGACAGTTCCAAATGCAGACACATCTGAAAGGGAAAGCAAGAGCGACAGTTACAGGACTGCTCCTTCCTTTGTCTTGTTGGGAAGTAGATCCTTTAAGATGTCGCTCTACTCCAAAAATAGCACTGCAAATAACAGCATTGTGGGTTGTATTGTTTTTCAGTGATTTCCTTTACAAACACACAGCACCTACAAGTGAAAAGGGGTTTCAGCCAATGCCTCATTTCAGAACTGAAAGTCAAATTGTAAAGGGACACGCATACGTCATTTATGGGTACTAATAAAGCCCCTGCGTTTGTAATACATAACCAATTTTTTGGCAATTCACAAGAAAAAATATTCCAGTTCACTTTCTTAGGAAGCTGTCAACTCTGAAGCATTTATACAAGGCAGAATGTAATATGGCCGTTAGCACAACCTGGTAAGGTACAGAACACATAAAAACCCACTTCAGTTCAATAAGTTTATTTTCAATTAAAATTAACTCTTCAAGCAAAATATATTTGAACATACTACTTCTTTTAGAAATGGAGTTTTAAAAAAAGAAAATAACAGGTAATAGAGTTTCAGCACAGCTGCACTGCATGTTTCTGTTAAACAGTCTAAAACTCTGTGAGCAGCTCCCTACAGATGTATGCTTTGCGGCTGATTAACTTCAGTTATGCCTCTCTATATTTTGGGTCTACTGCAGGAGAGATCACAATCTCTTCTACCTGGTCAACTGGTTCAAAGCTAAGATATGAAAAGAACGTTTTAGGTCAGGACCTAAACTATACTGTTCCTTTCCAGAATTGTTTCCTGATGTTTCCAGCATGTTCCTCTGTCAGTAGTGTTTCAATACTATAAATGTTGTGTCCAGATATGTTAAAGGGGGTGATTGTTCTCCTTCCATCAAGCTTCTAAAATTGTTGCTTTGTTTTTTTCATTTTTCATCCCTAATCACCAGGTCATGATCCTCCATAGAGGATGAATATCTCAAACTGTTAACAGTTAGTTTTGTCTTTGTGCTTTTGCTTTATTATTTGTCATCCAAAAGTCCTGGCCTAGCAGACAATTTAGGCAAACCACCCTTTCTAATTAATCATTTAACCCCAATCACAAGCCCTAATTTTACATCAGAATTACGTTAGTAGTATGTATGTTCAAGCATTTCTTTTCATGGTCCATGTTAGTTTGCTAATAATAAATATTTGCAGAGTATTCGGCAGATCATTAATCTCCTAAGAACAAATTGCACAAAGACTCCTGGTGGAATATCTTACTTATGTTTTCCAAATTTGTGCGTAACTAAGTGCAGAATGAAAATTTTCTTTTTCATTAAGTCTGGACTGCAGAAGTTACAACTTCATACACTTACATTAGTTTTATATAACTTGCAGTATTTGTCATATTTCCACAATGCAGTATAAATAAAATGTTGTTCAAAGTAAAAAAATATTCTCCTCAAGCACAAAGACAAAACAATGAAATAAAAATAATCCACAATCTCTGCATTACCTGAGAACCTCATCAACCTGTTCCTTGCACAGAAGTGAATCCAGTGCTTAGGATACATTAAGAGGTTTGCTGATAATGCTCAGGNACACTGACACTCTTATTCTAATGCCAGTCACAGCTTCATTCTCTTCAAATATATAAATTGTATCCTCTGTATTTGAATTCTGAAGGTGTTCTGCTTTAAGTCAACATTTTAATACACTACTTTGTTGCTCCAAGAGAAAACAGAAAGTAAGATTTTATTTTAGACCCCAGGTATTATTTTTTAATATTGTTTCTTTTTAGAGACCAGAATTTTAAAAATCAATATACATTTTCTTGATGTGCAGTTGAAGGAAGACAAATAGGAAAACAGGAAAGGAAAAAAGGTAATAATCAGAGTGGGTCCCACATAATTTGAACTGATGTGTTTATTTCCTATGGAACTAATGTGTTAATTGCTATTTTACTTACCTCATGGGTGTTATCCTAGTCAACTCCAATTCCAGCCAGACATGCACAGATCCATTAGACTTACTCAGGTTCCCAAATAGAGCAGACCTTGATCATACAAGGCTTCCTGGTTGCTGGCACTCTTTTGAGCAGTGTGAACTATCAGTACCACGTGAGCTATGTAGGATCTGGAAGCAACTAGTGCTGAGTCTGACAATATGGCTTTTCTTGCCTCCTACCCCATTTTTTGGAGAGGAAAAAACCAAAAAGGGTAAAGAATTAAAGTATGACTCTAATAAGTGTTGAGGTACATTTTCACAGATACTCCACTCCACAAGAGCAGAAACTACATGGTAAGAAAACTTTATCTTCTTCATTCTTGACAAGAAAGAAGTTTATTAGAGGATATGAACTGTCATTCCTCTCCACTAAGTGAAGACACACAGTTTGCATTTATTCTTTCTCCTTCTCTATGGGATGGTTCTGCATACTTTCACTCCTTTGGATGAAGGGTCAGACTTTTTTGCTTTAAACTTCTTTGATAAGGTGGTTTAAAACAAAGAGGTTTTGTTTTCTGTTTCCTCCAGAGCACTGGAGGGAAAGGAATGGTCAGAAAATGAATGAGTAGGTTTTTCTTTGCTCTTATATAGAAAATATCTGGCCTTAGGTTCTGTACATTTGCCTACTGAAATAGCTAAACATATACTAATTAAATGCTTTTCTGCATAAACCTATTGTACTTACGAAACTGTGTATGGAAAAGAATTTTGAACACTGTCCTTTTGCCCAGCTTTAATCTCATTTCTGTTGCTTCATTAGGGTATTAGTCCTTGGCACTATAAGTATTTTTCGATTACTTATGGTAGTGTTTTCCTTTGCTGGCTATTTGAACATCTGATCATATTACTTTCAAGGTGAGCTATAGAAATCTTGATGCATATTTTAGGTTTTGGAACCATTATAGCCAAATCTTGATGAACATTTTCTGTCAACAAAAATTCAATTATTTTTTTTAAATCAGAAAAGTATATCTTAATTATCTATATAAAATTATATATATGAACTGTAATATATGCCTACAAATGAAATTGCTGCTATTAGGTGTTGCAAAAAAATCTGATTTTCCATTTATTTATTTGCAACTAAATCAGCACTAGTTCTACTATTGTCACTGAAATCAGCTGATGCCATGGAGTTGCACTGGCACATGGGTAAAAAAGAAACTGTGGATTGGGCAGTCCATCATTCTCTGAATGTCAACTGTCCTCTCATCTCCATCCAGTAGGCAATGCACATTTCTGAGTATATGGATCTACACCCTTGTCTGGTAATGCCATTCTTAGATTATTTTTGTCTCATCTTTGCCACATTATTTACACTTGGCAAAGTGTAATTACACATTTACACACAGAAAAAATAAACTATGATTGGTACTTGCATTATTAACATTTGTAGTACATTACGGCATGAAATCTGCTGTATTCACCAAATACATATGAAATGTGTTTGTGATAGAGTACTATAGATGGGGTTGGTAAGGATTAGGGAAAGAATTTGCCTTTTTGTGTCTGTTCCGGAGTTTGCATACCCCTCCTGTGTGTATTGATTAAAAGATCCTAACGTTTCACTTTGTGCTATAGCAGCTGTCTCCTGTTCCCTAAGTGACAGCCCATAAACCTGACCGGTGATCTCCAGATATTTACAGGCTTCAATTTTTCTAATGGCTCATTATACATTCCCCACATACTGTGTCTGCTATGAGCTCTCTAAAAATTAAAATATGGCATTATATCAGCCACTTAGAAAATCCTGTTCTGACTCCATGAAAATCCACAGCAAAAATGCTACTGTTTGCTCCCTGAGTTTCAGCACTCACCTCCCCACACACTGCGTGCCTTCATCCTACATGAGTAGGAGAAATGTGGCCCACTAGGTAAATTTGTCTACCTCAGTGAACTGCTGGGAGGCCTCACAAGTTTAGGTCTGCACATTGCATTGACATTATTCAGTGGAAGGTCTTCTAAAACCAGAAGTGGTATTCCTATTATTCACCAATATTATACAGAATCTCTTTAGCTGAACTGTAATAACTTACAGGTTTCTGTATCCTTCATTAAAAAGTTCTGTTTAGAAAGCTAGGAAATATTTTCTTTGTTTTTGTCCTTTTTCTTAACTTCCACTGGCCATTTCTCACTTGAAAATGGCAGAATCACAGAAGTAACGTAAGAAATGAAGCTACTGAATAATTCTGGATATTCAAAATGTAATTTACGTACCTTCTTTCCCCCACTGTTGTGGTTTAACCCCAGCTGGCAACTGGGCACCACACAGCCTCTCGCTCACTGCCCCCACCCCAGTGAGAATCAGGAGAAAACTCAAGGGTTGAGATAACAGTTTAATAATTGAAATAAAACAGTAGCAGCAGTAGTAGTAGTAGTAGTAATAATAATAATAATAATAATAATAATAGAATATACCAAGCAAGTGATGCACGATGCAATTGCTCACCACTCACCAACTGATGCCCAGCCAGTCCCCGAGCAGCGGCCCCACAGCCAGCTTCCCCCAGCTTCATATGCCGAGCATGATGTCATACGGTATGAGATATCCCTTTAGCCAGTTTGGGTCAGCTGCCCTGGCTGTGCCCCCTCCCAGCTTCTTGGGCATCTCCGGCCTCCTCAGTTGATAGAGCATAAGAAGCTGAAAAGTCCTTGACTTAGTATAAGCACTACTTAGCAACAACTAAAACACCAGTGTGTTATCAACATTATTCTCACACTAAATCCAAAACACAGCACTGTACCAGCTACTAGAAAGAAAATTAACTCTATCCCAGCCAAAACCAGGACACCCACTGACTAAAAGAATATTTTCTAAAGGAAAGAGATATATCTCTGGCATCATAAATCAACAAGTAATAGGTGCCCATGAAGTTCCAAATGGTGTGATGCATAGACCAATGGGCACTGTATTTGGAGCTGACAATGGCTTGCAGTACGGTTGCCTCTTATTTAGCACTTGCTCCCCTGGACTGATTGCTGCAGAACTGAAGACAATTCAGTGTTCCATTTGATAAAGTGTTCCAGAAAGCCCGAGACATGCTCTGTCTGGAAGAATTCACAGCCATCTGCTGAGAAGCTAATGTATTCATCTCACACATATAAAATGGATTTGTAGATGATGTCTCACTGCTTTGCACTAATATGACTTTATTGGCATTGAAATCAACTTGCACCAATTCAAAAATGGAGTTGGTACCTGACCCATGGATCCCATTTAATAAAAAAAGAAAACCTCAATTATAGCAACAGAACAGCATGTGGGAGGAAGGGATTCCTGTAATCTCTTCTTGTCCTTCTAATTGCTCCCTTACTAAAATTTGCACTTGTCTCACATTGGTTAAGAACCCAAGAAGAGTATGTTTCCCTTTTTTTCTTCTTTTTCCTTTTTTCTCCAGTAGAGTCCAAATTTCTTGTTTATTCCTAACTTCTTAAATAATTTTCTAACTGAACACAAGTAGTTTTTAAAGAGCTGAGGTAATCCCTCATATATTTTCATCACTGTCATCAGGATAAATGCTGTCTGAGGGATTTTTTTTATTTTTGCTGTCATGTTGATGATGAATATAGTTTCTTGCAAGCTACAGAGATTGTACTACTTCACCAGGGTCATCTGCCTCCAAGGCTTGTCCTCTGTGCTCAAGAAAATGTATGGAAAAAGCTGAGGCTGATGCCTATGATGTCGCCTTGCAAGATACACTGCTGAATATCTTTCACCCCTGAGAAAAATCTCATGTGATACTTTTCACCCCTTACTCAAACCATCCTGCAGTTCCCAGGAAGAGCCAACTGATCTCAAGGGAATGACTTTGGATTTAAACCCAGTGCAGAATCCAATTCTGCAGTTTGCAGCCTTCACTTAGAAATAGTCATATCAAGTATGAAGTCAACATTTTCAAACCCAGTAATGCAAAAGACCATGCACCCCTTTTCTGATCTCTCATCAAATCAGATCTTTGGTATACAGTCACATCATTTCCACTGAAGTCAGTGAACCCATCTTGGCTGTGGATGACACAGGTGTAATCAGAAGCAACTCTCTTGAGTCAATGCATTTAACCACTGTAAACCCATTAACTTAGAGCACAACGAAGGGCATATGTTTGGGCTTGTGAGTCTGTAAACATCAATGAGAATAACTTTTTTTGCTTCACTGAAATCAATTTATACTCAGAATCAATGTGGAATTTGGCCCCTCTTCTAAGCTCTCCACAGTGGTGCTTTTTGGAAATCCAATAGCTAGTGCATAATCTCTTTTCAGTTTAGGTAAATACAGATTACTATCTAAAGGTTGTTTACACATCTTCTTGTGGTTCTCATTAATTATAGTACCATTTTAATCTTCAGGATTTCTGGATAGTTTTCCAATTAATTCCCAGTAAGTAGGACCGAAGAATGCACTAAAATAACCTTTAGCCGCTGCCTAATTTCTTGCTGTGTTCAGGTGTTCCATAAAGGGTTAGGTCCTCTTTTCCATAGCTGTCCTTCTAACAGCTTTACTCATATCAACAAAATGTGTTTCCAAGCATAATATTCTCTTGGCATAATCATCTGTTCATTCAGAAATACCATCTGTGCCTTGCTGGAGACTTCATTCTTTTATGAAACTGGCAGTGGTGACAAAGTTCATTTGAACTCCCAGGATATGCAATCATCAAACAGTTTGAAATTCTCTTTTCAGAACCAGTTTTCCACACTGATAGAACTTTTAAGTACAGATAATTCATGGTTTGTTGTTGTTGCTGTTGTTCTTAAATGTTTCATGGAACACTGTCTACTATCTTTCCCTGCCTCCCACCATGATTTTCTCTACCAACTTCTTAGCTAAGGCAAGATGGATAAGACTCTCTGTGAAGCCCATCAGCACTTGTTTTTTAATCAGCAGTACAGATTGCTGTTGATTTAAATGAAGCATATTTCCCACCCAGGGACTGAGCACATTGCCTTCAAGCAGATCATATTTAGAAATAACCCTAGGAAAAGATCTTATATTATATAAGGCTTGAGAATGAAAAAAAAAAAAGAAAACCCAAACCAAATAACCAATATCTTTTGAGTGTGAAGGTAAGTTGTTTTTCCTGTTCATATTTATGAGAAGTACAGATTCCCTTTTGCTTTTCTAATACTTTACAAGCACTGAATACACTGCTAGGCTTGTACAGCATTTGAACTTAGCTAGAAGATCAGACAAGCTCAGCTTTTCTTGCTGTTGACTCTTTCCACTAGGTATTTTTAAAATTTTCAAGTTTCAGACACAGAATTCTGCAGCAGGTGACACAATGATTTACTTTTCTGTACATGTTTTAAAGGCATTTTACAAGGAAGTAAAACCTCTGGTCTTGGTACTCCTCAGTTAATAAACACCTGTGTAGTACTTGAAATGTCAATTTTCAACCACAAATAGAAGAATTAAAATCCCTGGTTCCTCACTAGAAAATCCAATGGATAGAAGGTGCCTAGTTCCTTGGGATACATCTGAATCACACACCCTTTCTTAGGGCTTGCTGTGACTAATTTACAGAAGGTTATCATGTTGCATTCCCTGCATATTCTGTTGGCAACCTAGATGCCTGACTTAGAAGGTGAATGCTTAGGCTTTGAAGTGCCCAAGTGATCCTTCCTCTTAACGTGAAGAACTTCAGGCCAGCAGAACTCATTATAAAGGAACTTAGCTGGGTCTGTCTCAATCTCTGAAGGAATTAATCTCTCTACAGTGATTGAAAGTCCTTGTGCTTTGCTCAGAAGGACATGAATTCTGGGTCACCACAAGAGAGCAGTGTGCTGTCGTGTAGTCAGGTAACACAATTTGTGTGGGGTTCTCTGGCCTACACAAATAGGCAAAAAGATGAGAAAATTTCATGCTGTGAAGCTAAACTAGAAGCCTAGTATCATTCAGTGCACTGGGCTCATGCCAGGTTGTTTCACTATTGTTGTTCACTGTGACTTTCTTTCTATCCTGTTTCTATTTAGTTGTATGAGACATCCCCAGAAAGCCGTGTTTCTTGGTGATGTGGTTTGAATTCCAGAAAGCACCTGTAGGAGCAAGGACATGATCTGGATATTTAACTTGGCTGATATAAAACAGATTTCTAGAAATATCAGTAAATTATATTACAATATAGTGTGTAACATATAATGTCAGAACAAGACTAGCCATCCGCTGCTTCCCCAGCTCCACCAATGCAGAGTCCTGTGCAGTGGCTTCTGTGTGCTGAAAGGATTATTAACTACTATCCTGTGGAACAGTCTTTTCATTACCTGAAGTTAAACAATGTGTGGAAATTGTTCCAGAAAAATTAAGACTTTTAAAACTATTAATATTTAAATTGTGGGCTTTTCATCATGCCTCCCAGAAATGTAAATCAAAATATTCCAAAGAGGAAAAAAAGTCTGTGCTAAAAAAAGGCCTTCAAAAATAATACCTACTAAAAATCCTTATTTTGCCAACATCTGATAGAAAAGAATTATCAGCAGTTTGGGACAAAAAAAAGAGCTATTGCACTTCAATTTAAAACTATTTAATTCCTTCAAGTCAATTCCATACAACTCAAGGGAGACTGAATCATATTTAAAAGATCAACATATATTAATTAATCATTGTGTCAGTGCCCTAAAGGTACCAATGGGCCTTACTGTCCCTGCCAAACGTCCTCGGGCCTCTCCCACGCTGCCCAGGACCCAGGACCCCACGTCAGCCACCGCCGGCCATCAGCCCCTGCCCCAGAGATCCCACAGCAAGGCTGATCTCTGCTTCTCAGAGCTCTGCCCTGCGTGGCCAGGGGCCCCACCGAGCGGGGCTCACCCGTGGGCACATGTCCCAGCCCGTTCTCAGCCTGTCCCCAGGGAGGTGCCTGATGCCAGGCACTGGGGCTGCCCCAGTGGCCCCATCTGCCCGCTCCTGGCTGGGGCTGGGACTGCCCTGTCCTGCCGCCTGCGGCAGCCCCGGCTGCCCCCAGCCCCAGGGAGCTGCTGGCCCACGCAGCTCCCTGCCACATGCTGACTGTTCAGGGAAAAGTGGGATTTGCCTTATTCTAGGACTAGGCTAAATTTTGTAACATCACCAATAAGCCCAAGAGTCTGTGGAGTCTTTGGTATATTCCTGTCTTTCACTGCTTCACCTTTAGCACAGGAACTGTGATACTTCAAGGGATCAAAGTCATACTGCAAGGATTGTGCTTCTTAACCATTTGAATGCTACTGATTGAAAGGAATTTCAAAATTTCAACGCTGACAGTTCACTAGATTTTCTTGTAGCTCCCCAGGAAAAAAGGAACAAAGCTGAGGTAGTTACAGATATATCACTGACTGAACTCGGCCTGACTTCAGGAATTGTTGACACGTGCATTGATAATTAACTTTATAATTTCTATTATTTTCTTAGCTTACATAACACTAGTACATGCTTTGTAATTGTTGCACTTCACAATATTTTGTGAACAAAAAGTGTTTATTCAGATTAAACCCAAACCAGCCTATTAGCAGCTATTCTTCTATCCTCTACAGCTCTTCCAGAAGTTTCATTTGTTTAAGAAGTCTTGCCATTTTTTTATAATGTAGTTCCTGACTTCCATAAGCTTACATTGAGACTTTCTATAGCACTGTCACCCTCTTAAGATCAGAGGAGACAGCCAGCACCATCAGGGTGCTGTGGGGGCTGGTTGCTACTCCAGGGTAAGCGGTGAGGGATCCCAGTGGGTGCCCTGACCTCAGCAAGAAGGAGCTGAGATGCTAAAAGTGGCACGTCAGGGTCAGATCAGGCCTGGAGACAGTGACCAGGGTCAGGCACAGCCCAGTGATCACCCAGCCAGTCCACAGTGATGGGGCAACTCTGAGGCTGAGCCACAAAGCCCAGCGAGCAGGTCTGGATCAGGGTTAGCACTGAGGAGCTGTGACAAGCCCCCTATCAGCAAGGGAGCTGGCCTTGGGCTCGGCCAGCTCCATGCCCTTGCCCACCAGCTATACACTCAGGGCCCCGGCAAGGTCTGGGGTAAAAAGGTGCTGCAAGTTATAAGTGAAAACTTCTTTTATAACCAGCCAAAAGGAGCTGATGTGTATTTAGAAAGAAATTTGTCAAAGTAGGCAGTACTACAGGTTTTTTATTGATTCTCTCTCAGTCCGTAAATGTAGGTGATTAATTTACACCCTGAAGTGTGACTTTTAACCACAATCATTACTGGGAGCATGGAAGGTATTGAGCACTCAGTAAAGCTAGTGATATAACTTGTGTTAGCTGGCACAACTGTGAGGGGAAAAAAGTACAAATATTTGTAAAATGGCTAGGCTAATGACTTCTGTGATAGCAGTAAAAGATCACATTTTTTTTCTCATGCTAACAAGGAGCTTTTATTTTTTATCCCTAAACCTCTTCACTCTGCTATACTGTACATCATCAGTTTAGTGATATCCTAGCTATTAATTCTCTTCCAGCTATAGATTGAAGGGAATTGTGAATATGTGTTTACATGATCTACAAAGATGAAGAGAGGGTTGTTTTTCTGGATGTTAGATTTCTTAGAGTCATAGAATCATTTAGGTTGGAAAAGACCTTTAAGATCATTGAGTCTAACCGTTAACCTAGCACAGCCAAGTCCACCACTAAACCATGTCCCTAAGTACTACATCTACACATCTTTTAAATACTTCCAGGGATGGTGACTCAGCCACTTCCCTGGGCAGCCTGTTCCAGTGCTTGACAAACCTTTCAGTGAAATAATATTTCCTAATATCCAATCTAAATCTCTTGAATCAACAAAAAGAGATACAAGAGTTCCCAGGCTTGATTAGGCCACTGGTTTATTTAATGCAGTATCTTGTTCACAGCTGCACAGAACTCAAACTCCAGCATCTTTCTGAATTTTAAATCTATGCATCATAGTGCTCTGCAAATTCACTTCATACAGCATAAATAGCCCAAACTCATCTTGATGGCTTGGAAAATCCGGACCATACTATGGTCTTGCATAGCTTTGACTATTTACTAGGGCAGTTGCCAATTGCAATCATGAGAAGAGGCTGAAAAACACTTGAGTTTTACTACATTTTTTACCTGTAGCTTTGTGCTGAAGTCAGAAAAGTTTGGAACACGTCTGGATTCAGGCATAAGCACACAGCTTGCGTTGGCTAGGTCAAAGATATTATAAGGCCTTCTGACTTTACCTTGCAAAACTCTCTCCAGAGGCAGTTCAAGAATTCTCAGTAATGAAGGCAGAACTGAATTGTCATCCCAAGAAAACAGCCAGGGTCAGTCCCATAGTATTGGGAGAGAAAGGTGAGTAGGTACAGCTAGTGTTCTGCTGGGCTGAAAGGAATGCATAGACTGAACTCCACAGGTTTGTATTTCAGGTGAAGAATCTTGGTTCATTGGATATCCTAAAGTTGGAAGTAAATATTTCATCATCTAGCCTGAATGGAGGTAGGAAATGGGAACAAAATTAAGCTATAAGCTCCAAGACTAACAGAAATTTCAAAGATTAACTTTAAAAATGACTAAAAGTGATTCTGGGAGAAAGGCCCATGAGAAGCATTGATCAAGACCTGTCAAAGTAAGAGAATAAAAACTTTCCAAAAACATCTAAGGAAAGGATAAGGTACAACAATTGATATCTTGTCTTACAGCTTTCCTACAGATAAAATGAGGCTTTGAAAATTTAGTGCATCCAGTATAATAGAATCTTCCTTGGCTTGTTGACTTTTGATCCCTCTTTTCTGAGTGAAGAAGCATTGTGAGTACTGAGTCCATGGTGCCTTGACTAGTGTACTTGGTCTCTTTAGGCTCATACTCTGCTGCTTTTAGGTTTATCTCCAGATCTGTGGCAGTATGGAGACTGAGATAAATTAGATCTTCCATCACAATCTGCTCCTCTTCAAAGTAACTTGTTTCAAACTCTGCAAAAGCCAGAATTACTTCTTCTACTCGGGGAAATTTGTATAAAAATCTGTCAACCAAATACACCTTTACAGGATAAATTCACAGTATATGGAACTGGTAGTATAACTATCCCTTTTTTAGTGTAGGAATGATATCAAACAAGACTGTTGCATAGAGATACTCTTTTGATACATAACTCTTGCTGATGTTCTAAAAAAAGTAGGAAGGAGAGAAAGAAGCAATAACATCAAGTCTTTCTAACAGATTTCCATGGTATACAAGAGCACAGAGAGGTTACAAGATCTCCAGTCATGACAGTGACTGTTACCTTTCTCATTGCTGACAGCAGGTTTGAATTCTATGTTTATGGTTGATGACAACAGATCTAAGACACTAGCAACTTGTTTGGTATTTTACACACATAATTATGATGAAGGCAAAACCATCAATGTCCCCATCACCTTGCCATGTTACTTGTGAAGTCTCATGAAAGCAGGAAAAATGCAAACACTTGCTTTTCATGTAGTGAACTAGAAGATTACAACTGTAGCTTTGGAGCCCTTTTTCAGAAACGTAATGCAAGTTAGTATGTTAAACACATTACTAAATTAACATGAAATTAAGACTTTTGCTCATGCCTAGAGAGGACACATACTCACGTTCAGTCATTGCTGTGATCTAAGCATTACACAGCCAAATATAAACAGGCAGACAAAATAGTCACATTAGAGAAAGAATGTCAGCATAGCCAACTGTTTGTTTGTTTGTGCTTCCACCAATCTGCCAGCTACATTTGATCCAATGCATTGCCACAGACTCCCGATGCTCACTACAATTCCTTTATTCCACAGGCAGTGGAACAGAGTTTCATAAAATGTTCTTTTAATTTAGAAGGGGGAGAATCCCTTGTACTTTCCCATCCATACAGCAAGTTATATATATTTATATACATACTATATACACAGAGAGATATATATTTATAAACACAGGGACAAATGAGAAGCTTTGGCTTTTTTTCTTTCTTCTTCACTTTTAACATCAGGGAATGTGATGTTGCCTAAATAGCCTTTTTTCACAGCAAGCGATACAATGATGTGATGCCACAGATGTCAGCTAACAGGTGGATTGTGAATTGCTGACAACTGTTTATTCTTATGCATATTATTTTTGATGGTTTGAAAGGGAAATTATATTTGAAATTTTGGAATAAACATGATTCGGACAAAAACAGTGGCCACGGGAAAATGTACTCAAAGAGTGATTTTATTTTCTTGTAGAAATGGCAATTTTCCTTTTCTCCATAAAAATATGCTATTATAATTACTATAAATGGAAAATACATCTAGTCTGGCTTTCAAGTTTATTGTTCCAGGAGCTAAAATGCTGTTAATCATTTTGGAGAAGCAAATTATTATGAGTAGGCAGGCAAAGGCTGTGGCTTTGCTTTTCTTATGGATTGCCAGTTGTATCATAGCAGACATTGTAAATATGGGTAAACTAATGCTGAAGTTTACAAAAAATTAATTTCTTTTGAGACATTTGCCATACATTCTAACATTATCAGTCATCTTCAGCAAGAATGAATAAATTATGGGTTTTAAAGTCAAAACCTAGTGACGTCAGGTCACTATAAGTTAGCCGGAGTAGACTCTGAGTGCATATTGGGTGCACCATGTCTGATAATAACAGCGCATTTCCCTGTGTGAGGAGAGGATAAGAAGTCTCAATATATTGTTATACCTGAAGCATGAAAGTACTTATTTTCCAGCCCCAAATTATAAACTTCTAAAACAAATCAAAGGAAAAGTTACCTGGAAGATTAGTTGTTATGACTGAAAATTTGTTCTAGCAAACTAACTGACACTCTATGCTCAAACAGTTAAACAAATATGCACATTTATTTTTTTTCTTTCTAACCTGCCAAACATGGTATAATTTCAGCAAGGTCTTAAATTAATGAACTTTTGTGCGTATATCTGACTGGGAAGCACTTTGTGAGTATGTTGATTAATACGCTCATCTGTGTTGTCTGTATGAGTATATACATTGCAAATTTGAATTCACTCAGAGGTATATGCTACAGGACTCTACAAAATAATGTCATATTTTATGCTGTGATTTTCCTGACTTGCTTAGTTTTTAACCATCTTTAAGATTATACCTACTTCAAATTATTTAACTGCAAGCACAACCTAACTGGAAGGGTTTTTTTTCCAGGCTGCTGGTAAACAGGGGTGAGTGACTGAGCTCAGAGAGGGCAGGGCTGTGGACATCCTCTCTCTCTTCCACCAGCACTGGCACAGGTCCTGCTCCTCACTCCTTTCTCCACCTGAATTTCTGAACCAAGTCTCAAGGACACAGAATGCCCATTTTGACTACATGGAAATCAATACTGTACAGGATGGCCCTTGGTTAGTTTCTAAATTAAGATGAATTGGGGCTTTCTGTCAGTTTTGAATGGACTGCCCTGCCTGCCAAGGCATGACTTGTGGCCAGCCTCACCAGATGAGCCTGCAGGTAGTGTGGGGAGAGCCTGCAGTACCCATAAATAAAAATTAAAGTTTTCTATCTCCATTGTTGTAACTCATGCACAGAGGCAAAAAGTAGCGTATAAACAGGTGATAACATTTGTTAAAGAGAAAATCTATACTACCTACTTCCTTTAATAACACTGAGATACTCAGTCCTGGGATGGGTGTGAACAGCACAGACAGGTGCCTTAAAACCATGGGCAAGGGAAAGCAGCAGAGAAAGAGCCCTCTCACCTCCCTACACTCTGTCTCAACCACATTAATAACAACTACAGTCATTTCCATCCCCTTCCAAAACTACACTGCGTTACAGCAATAGATTTACACATGGGAGAGCATCTGAACACAAACCAAAATGGATGACCCTGAGGTATCCTGACACTTGTAATCAATAGAAAACCTGTATGGAAAACAAAAATGGTGCTGTGAGAACTTAATGTGTTTATCTTGTTCACACAGAAAATTCTTGAAGCTTTCCCTGAAGCCTTCACGTCACTAACTTTCTAATAGCAATAATTAGAGGGGGCGAAGACTCTCCTCCATAGCTATAATGAGTTAATGTGAAAATAGCTCAAAAAAGCAAAATGAACATTTTGTGAAATGTCTGTTTCCATTGGAATCATGTGTCTATTAGGGCTTTTATTGGTGACAATAAAATACCACTTGCCTTTGCATCAGTTATGTTGATAAAACTTTTACTCATCGACTAGGCCTTTCTGGGTTAAAAGGCAAAAAAGGGATATATTTTAATGGGTGGTATATAACGGCGTGTTCTCCAGCCCTTGTGCGTGCTCCTTCCCACACCCTATAGGGGACCAGTTTGGAAGTCTGTGGTCAACCTGCTGAAACTCTGGCCGCTTGGAAGTATGTAAGACATAAGACATACAAATTTGCACAAGGAAGGAAGGAAGCAAGGGAGAAGGGAGGAAAAGAGGAAAGAAAAGAGAGAAAGAAGAAAGAGAAAGAAAGGGAGAGATGACGTGAAAGTGAGAGAGGAAGCAAGAGAAAGCAAGGGAAGGAAGGAGAAGGAAGGAAGGAAGGAAGGAAGGAAGGAAGGAAGGAAGGAAGGAAGGAAAGAACAGAAGTTTGCCAGTGTTCTCAATGGGTGCATTTTATTACAAAGGCTTTTGTGTTTTATTGTTAAATTTAAGGAATTAACCAGATTATGGAGATGGAAAAGGGAAGTCCTTAAGTTATGTGTTACAATGACTTTTTTTTACCCAATGCTTGAGATCTTTATAGACTTTACCATAATATTTATTTCATATATAAAATTATATTTTTGCATATACGTTTTTGGATATTTTTCATATAGGAATGTATAAACTGAACATACGAGTTAAAGTTTTGTAGGTAATTCTAACTTGGGTAATTTAGTCCAGTGATTCCTTCATTTGCTTCCTGTGTTTGGTACCGGGAAGAAGATTCTTCACCTGGAAAGAAATGACAGTTGAGAAGTGTTAAGAGCAACTTCATAAGCTGCCCCTCTTGTGTTCGTTGCTGTCTTCCACTTAACACTGCTTGCTGATGGAAATGCTCTCCCTTTATCTCCAGGCTAACATGGAGAAGCATTCATATGCTCAGTTACAGGCAATTTAAGAGAAACTAGCCGTTACTTCCTTGCAGGTGGGAATTTCTACCTCTGACCCCATGTAAGAGTTCAAGCTCACTCAGGCAGGGTCTTCTTTGACTTTGAATCACTTGTAGGGTTTTAAGACTTAGGGACACCCTCTTCTAGGGTTACAAGTGTACTTGTCTGGGAAGTTAATTCAGGATTGTGTCTGTGGAAACCCATCCTTCGTTGAATAAACACTTAGCACTCTTCACTCAGGACACCTTGGTATTACTATTGCTTTAACTTATCCAGAAGTAATTAATATTTCCTAAAATATTTATATCTATTGTATTTTTTTCATAGACTATTGTGAATATGCCTGGACACAATACACATATTAACACTGCAATATTTAGGCAGTGTAATTTTTTCTTTGCTGTCCTTCACAACTAAAATTTTATTCTTATAAATATAGTTTTCTAAGGTTTTTGCATGACACAGCATCTTTCTGAAACTGCAGTTGAGAAAAAATCTTGTTTGAAATTTTGCTGGCCTGTGAAAACCCTCTATGGAGAAATTGGAAATGTAGGAAGTGGCTGATAAACAATAGCACTGGCAGATTTGCAGTGATCTGAACAAATCAACTTTAAGTACAAGTCAGGGAAAGGAGACAACAACTTCTTAAACAAACTGTACCAGGAAAAAGAAGAAAGCACGGGGAACTGTTTCTAGGAGTGAGACTCTTATCTAGGTTACCAGCTAAATGCTAAAACCAGGAGCACTTTTTAGAGTGGATTTTCAAAAAAGGCCAATAGTTTTGCATTTAGGAGAGCATAACACAAAATTTCATTATGAGTCCTACAGTGTGTCAGGGAAGTGCATTGCATTTACCAGTACTCTGCAACAGACTGGCAGTGTGAGAAACCAAGACAAACACAGACTCAGAGTTTGCTGATTTCCCCAGATTCAGAGTTGCATCCCAGCTGTTTGCAGGTCAGTATAGGTAGCAGCAAGGGAGCTGGAGTGTATGGTCAAACATTCTGCCATGATTGTAAAGGCAGTTCATTGAATCTGCAACTGTGCATCATAAGTGAACACATCATAAGAACCATGCAGGAGATTATGTATATTTGTCATGACATTTCAAAATTTGCCTCCATAGTTATGCAAGCCTAATTATTTCTTATTCGATATAAGATGGAGAATCAGGCCCATAAAACTGCTGTGAGAACAAATGGGGAGAAAAACTCAGTCACATAGGCAGCTCAGGCTACCACTGAATGTTTTGCAGTAGCGTACATGGATATTATACACTCTGAAGTATGGCGTCAGCTAAATCCATACAATGCCTCTCAAGTGCAACTTTTTGGAGCTGATGTGTAGCATGTAGTTCTTACTTAGCAAATTTCTCTAAGGTGACTACAGTGGTAGAAATATTGATTTTATGCCAGCTAGTTTTACCAATTCTGTGTTTGATTTTTACATACATGGCATCCTCCTCACAGTCATACAAATATGTATATACTTAGTAGTGCAGAAATCCTTAATTACTTTTCAAGTCAGATGAGTCAGTCTTTAAGACTGGAGACAAAATGTCGATGAAATACAAAAGTCTGTCACTCATCATTGCTACCCACCATTATCATCACCTCCACAGCTAGATAAATGCCTTCTGAAAGCTGTTTATTTTCAAGGATTTAAATAATTGAAATGGCCAGGGGTTTACAACGTGCTTTATATCTCTTGGAAGAATTTGTCTATTTCCTAGCACTGTAAGCATGTGATCTCCCTTCTGTCTATTTATTTCTTCTGGCTATGCAGTGCAGTATGTGTGTTTCTTGATCTTTCTTTTTGATTTCTGATATCTTAATTTATTGTCATGTCCATTAGATTTGGTTCTCTACTTAATTCCCTCTCCCTCCCGTAGTTGGTGAGAACTGAGTGTTTCATTTTACTTTTGACAGACCACCTCTCCAGTGACAGAGTATCAGCGCTGGAGGAATTGGTAGCTTTAGGCTTTCAAATTTGGGCTAAAGAGACTGGTGTGCAGAACATCTGTGAATGCACTCTAAATAAATCCTACTTCCATTTTGCTTCTACCTTTATGGAGTAAAAATAACATTGTTTTTATTATTGTGTTGAAGTTCAGCATCAGCCACAGTTTTGCAAGGCTACATTTTCTTTGCTTGCATTTCATTTTCTTTACCATGTTTTTTTTCTCTCCCAACAGGACCTGCTCCTGGGTTCTGTCATTCATCTGATCCTTTAACTTGCTCAGGACCGTACTGTGATAGCCTTATTTAAAATGAGCAGTCACTTACTCCATTGTTACTCACTCCCATTGAAATCAATTGGCATCCTATAGGCTATCTTGAGTGCAAAGACAGCAAGAATTGGTTTTCATATAACTGCAGAGAAGTAATAATCTCTACTGCTTTTTACTAAATTATGCATTTCATGTTACTTATTTACCTAAATATCCATTATTGTATCCATTGAACAGCTTTACATTCCCAGGTCCACTGGTTCTCAAGAGCAATCACCAGTATCATTTTCCCTGAAACAAATTTTGAGGAGGAGGTGGTGTCTGTTTTTTAAAAATGTATTTCCTCTCCCTTTCTGTCTTATTTCCCTTCATACCCAGTTGCTTCCTGATTTCCTCCTTGTTTTAATTTAATTTTCTCTTTACTGTACTCAGTTAGTTGTGCAAGTTAACTTGGGAGAGTGAGACTCTGATTTATCTCACTCAATTGTAAGCATCTAAGGTTCCCAATTTGATAATTTATGAAAAGTCAGGAAAATTCTTCAGTGGTTCAGGCTTTCTAACATTTCAATAGTCCCTTGAAGATGATTATTCCTTTGTACTTACTATAAAACTCCTAAATTAGGTACTTCAGTTATTGAGGTAATGGATGGGGTGAATCTAAATGCTATTCCAAGATTTCAATGTTAGATGAATGATCATGTTCCTGGAGAAATTATGCCAATTGATAATAATTTCTGTTTCTAACTTGGATTTGTTTGACTTTAACTTCTAGCAACTGTATCTTGTCACTCTCTTGCATATAGGTAAACCATAATGGAATTGGTAAGAAAATTGTCCGGTCTTCAAATAATCCTTGTATCTGTCTTGAAAACCTCTTTTACTTTTCTAATATCCTTCCTGCAATGCTGACACCCTTAACAGAAAACAGTCTTCCAGCAATGGCTTCAGCAGTGCCATATGCTGCAGAAATGCAACATAGGTACCCTGAGTTTCTTGGCTGTTTCCTCTTCATATGTCCAACTGTTGCATTAGGTCTCTCACGCACTGGGGACTTAAGTCCTTCAGAACTCCTAAGTCGTCTTCTTTTTTTCTCAAATGTTGCATTTGCTCATGCAAGTGTATGCCCAGTCTGTTTGTGGATGTTTGATTTTGTATTTGGCTATTCTAACATACATGCTGTTTGCCTGGGTCCCCTTGTGCAACAGAGCCATAGAGTTCTGCAGAGCTATCCACCTCCTGTAGAACTCTATTGAGTTATCATAGAATCATAGAATGTCCTGAGATGGAAGGGACCCACAAGGATCATCGACTCCAACTCCTGTCCCTGCACAGGACAACCCCAAATTCACACCATGTGTCTGAGGGTGTTGTCCAAATGCTTCTTGAATATTGTCAGGCTTGGCACTGTGACTGCCTCCCTGGGGAGTCTGTTCCAGTGCTCCACCACCCTCTGAGTCAAGAACCTTCTCCTAATATACAACCTAAACCTCCCCTGGCACATATTCTTGCCATTCCCTCGAGTCCTATCCTTGGCCACCAGAGAGCAGAGATCAGCACCTGCCCCTCCTCCTCCCCTTGTGAGGAAGCTGTAGACCGAGATGAGGTCTCCCTCATCTTTATGGCAGTTTACCACTTATGTTGCTAGTCTACCTCCACTTTAAGAAGATGAAATATTTGAATCACAAACCACACCTTGATTCTGTTTGAGCACATTATGTCTGTAGAAGTGAGCCCTAACAAATAAGCCCCTCAATGGTAGTCAATGCCTCACATTCAGAAAGCACCTCTCTAGAAACTAATTGAGTTTAGTAGCAGTGGAAAAACTGACACAAAATACAGTGTACATCAAACAAATATTCTGTAATTATGATACTCCTCATTTCAGAATCCCTTCCTACCCAAAATATAGTATTCCAGGGTAAATAATGCACATATATTTTAATAGTGCTCTATATCCTTGTTTATCGCACTAGAAAGTCCATCAAATGTTCAAGCCATTTTTTCTTTATAAATTATGCCAATCTAAATATTACTTTCTATCTATAGGGCTCTGATGCAGTTGGTGCTGTCTCACTTATATCATTAAGTATTTTCCTGGACATTTCTGTCATCTGAAAACCATACATACTTTTTAAGTATATATTTTTGTCCTTTAAGAGATTCATTGAACCAGCATACTTTCCTTTCCTGTCTTCCTGGTAACTACAAGTTAACCTTTGTTGCAGTGCAGGAATGAAAAACAAGTGCATCATGTAACCCACCATTTATACATTAAATCAATACATCTAATACAGATGTAAGCTTTGTATTGCATGTTAACCTTCTATCTATCTTGTTCACTATTACAGTAGATCAGAGTTTTAGACAACCTGCTTCTAACAGGCTAACAGTTTTCACAGGTGTCATATCACATTTTAATTTCTGCAGACAGTCATTGATCATATTATAGCTTATGACAGTTGGTAGTTTTCCAGTCTTCTCTACAGCTGAAACATGGTAGATATGCAAAAGTACCCACCCAGTAGCCTCCAAAACTCTTCTCTCTATAAAAAAAGTGCATAGGTGAATGTAGAGTATTTGTGTTAATAATTTACAGCTGGGTGAATTCCTTGAAGCTGTTATCTCACACCAGCACCAGAACAAACATGGGTACTAACCTAGGCCTGGCTGCTCCATTTTGCAGCTGCCAACCCAGGGTTTCAGCTGTACATGAGCAGGTTTGGTGAAGCCCAGCTAGGTGACTTTGACTCGGCATTTCTGAAGAAAAAAATGCTTTTGAGCTGCCAGTGAATTCATAAGCTAAAGCCATGTAAGAGAAGGAAAGAAAAAACAAAGACTGAAGTGATTATTGAGCTAGTATTAGTAAGCCAGAAACTGAGGAAAAGGTATAAAATCATGAGGGGAAAAAAAAGCAGATTTGGAGGGTTAGCTCAGGTTTTGAAGATCAGCCCATTCCCAAAAGCGATGGAAGCCAACACTTTCCTGCTGACTCATCAGCCATCAGTCACCGGCAAGAATTCCTCAGGTGTTTTTTTGGGGTGTTGAAGAAATTGATGCTTAGCCTTATATCATTTTAGTCTTGCCTTTCTACTGTGTAAATAACTGCTATATACTCATAGTGTATGAACTTGCTTTCAGAAACTCTGCATGTAGTAAAAGACACCCAAATCAAATTGTTTAAGTATTATGCTTAAGTTTTGAAGACAACATATGTCTTAGCCCTATCCATACTGTATTTCTTAGAGGCATATACAGGCACTGGTTCTTTACAGATTATTTTTCACTAGTAATTCAGCTATTTCACAGTGGTAGAGATAAGATGAGGTGGTAAAAAGCAGTGATCCAGATGTCATTTAGATGCATCTGTTCCACTGAATTGATTTCCTACCTGTTTTCTCTAGTGCCTTTGAATGGGTTTCAATACTACTAGACTCTGGGAAAATGTGGAAAAAAAAAGCTTTTGTAAGAGAGGGAAGAATTCTTTGAACATAGCCTTCCCAGTCACATCGTGGGATACTTTGTTAGCTTTATTGATAAATTCAAAAGATCATTATTGTTGTTTCTACTACTAATGAATGTGGAACTTGAGTGTGTGAGTATGCATGTAGGTATGTATGTGTGCACGTGTAAATGTACAGGTAGCTGTGGTAGAAATCCTTACACCATTTGAGTCATTTGTCACCCACAGAATATGTTCCTATGCACACTGAAGCATCTTACAATTTCCAGTGGGAAAAGGGAGTCTTTTAAATATACACTAAAAGCCAAATGCTAGAATTATCACTTGTCCTTTTTTTGTAATTGTAATGTAATCAATGTTCTACATTATATTTACATTTCAAAGAAACAAGGAGCACTATTCAGCAGCTGTGCAATCACTCTCCAATTACCACTCACATTTAGTCTCACATAGATACTCCTGGTGGCCCTTGTTTTATATTTCATTTCTGTATTAGAATAAAACAGCCTCCTTTAGAGGCCAGTAATTATGCAAGTGAATGGAATTTTTATGGGCAGATTGGAGAAAAAGTGTTTACATTCATTCCTGAAATTATGATAGCCAGTTCAGTGCAAACTGTCCTGTCAACAACGGAATCTAACAATAGAGCTACTCTCGTGATTGTTTTTGGCTTAGACTGAAGCTAGTGCTAATAGCAGTTTAATGTATGCAATATCACTTAGAAGTTTTCTTAATGTGGTTGTGGTCATCATATCTGTCAAAATAAACTATTTAATAGTTTATTATTCAATGGCCAAAGAAGTAGGTCGAACTCTTCCGCTTTTATTGTGTCTACTTCTCCAAATAACAAGCAGCTTTGCCTCCAGAAATGAATAAATTGATTGTGTGCTACCCAGGCAAGTTTCCTCCTAAAAATGTGTGTTCTGGAGGGGAAGCAAGTGATATCATCATAGGAGTAGGTGATCAAGTTCTTGAGTGAATTGTGATTGCAGTAAGTTCAGTTTTGTATTTAAAACCAATATAATCCTAAAAGGGTGACTTTCATTGCATATTGATTTGGAGAAGAAATAACACAGTCTTGATGACTTACAGAACTTAGCAGAAATGATGATCTCTGCAGGCTTCCAGAGATTGTGAGAACACCCCACCCAGTGCATGCAACCCAGCTCCCAAGCACATAAGGTTTCCATTAATACTAAAGCAGAGACTTTGTGATCTAGAAGAATAAAGACCAATGAAGAATGCAAAATACAGAATTATTGAGAGGCAGACGTTAGACTAAGAGGTTATGATATACTTAATAAAGTCCACTGCAGATCTGTTTTTTTTCTAAAGCGATCCAAAATATTTATTACTACCTCACAGTTCAGACACTGGGTGAAAAAAGTCATCCCTTCTTTAACATTGCGAATGAAGAAAAAAAGAACCATTTCCATCATCCACTCATGTTTTCATTCAAGAAGTATTGTAGAAGCTTCTTACAAAAAGCTCATTTTCTATGTCTTTTATGTTGAACTCTTGCAATGGAATTTCTCTAGGCAGTCTTCCATGTAATATAACAGTGAATTTATTATCTTTTACAGGATGGGTTTCATATTTATTCCTTTATTGGTGCAATGAGATTTATTTTGTCTCCTTCATTTATGAAGATAATTTAATAGAAGGGCCACATTTTCATTTATCCTGTGGTTCTGACAGAAAACCCTCTCTGGGAACTGCTACGTAATCTAATGTGATTTCAAAACCCGGTGTAACTGAAGGTGAAAATATGTGGATCAGAAAGACAAAGCAAATGCTGCTTGAAATGAAATATCTCAGTTGCAGCAAGGCAAGGCTTTAGATTTTCTGAGAAATATTAGCATTCCAGGTGGCATATAAATTGTATATGCCATATACCATTTAAGGAGTATAGAGATTTCTCAGAGAAATATCATGCCTGGGTATCAGCATTTGTGCTGCTTTCATATTTATTTTGCTTGGACAGTGAAGAAGTGTCTATCCAGCTATTCTGAAGCTATTTTGAAGCTTAAGTTTTAGTTTTTGAACCTCTGCACGAGTAGTCTGTGATTTAGACCTGTTCTCTATCATGGTCACCAGTTGTACCCTCAACATGGCTGCCATTCTTGAAGGATAACGGATGCCACTTCTAAAGTTTTCTGTCACATGGACAGTATCATGGAGTTCATGAAATGAGCTTTATGAGAAGGGAAACTCACTTTAGAGTCTTATTTGTGTCTTAAAACCAACAATAAAACAGCGTGCTTCTCTATTAACCAGATCTTTTCCTTTATTGGCTGAAATTTATGCAATTACCATTTTATTTTACTTCCAAGTGAAGAAATCTGATTAGT
>WEKW01021563.1:8813-31472 GCA_013389905.1 Sula dactylatra | reverse complement strand
AATTTTTTTCTCACAAAAAAAAAAAAAAAAAGAAAAAAAAGAAGACAACCTGAGGCTAGCAGAAGGTTAGAGAATAATGAAATGCATATAAACTAGCTGTTTGCATTGCTGAATTTAACCTAGTCATTGAACGTTTTAGAAGGAAACAAACTTATAACAATTTTTTATTTGTTCAGTCTCTGAGTTTTTTTCCTGTCGCTGACTAGGAGGAGGTGATCACTAAGATACTGTCATTCATATTCAGAAACAGCCAACTATTTCTTACTGTGATAAATCCTCCTTGTAGTAAACAAGGAAGATATTGGAGTAGCTAACGCATACACCTTGTGGAAAGGAGTCTAGGAGGAATTGAGTTAGCATCCTAATTTCCCAATCTCAGTACCAAGGTCACAGAAAGAAATTGTCTGAATTATGCAATGGTTCCTTACATTCATATTGTTATTATTTATTGATACCCTGCTCTCATAGACTAGGTCAAAACAAAGTAAGATTCTTTTTTAAACTTTGACAGCTATAACAAGCTAACTTAAAAGTAAGGAACAAGAATATATAGGTTGGTAAAGGGAATAAAAATGTTCACCCTTTTGTCTAAATTGCTTTGTCATAGTGAATGACATTCTTTGTCTGGTCTAATATCAGATAAATATTGATGAGTGAGTCATCTTTTAACTTCTTAAGAGTGGTGAAGTGTTTCTATTGATTAGTATTAAAAATGTATACATGGTGTACAAGTTGCTTTTTTTTGTCATCTATGTAATCGGTTCCTCACAATGTTTATGCTCCCTGGTAAAAATAGGCTGTACATATTACCATTTTCATGTAGAGAATTCCAACTTAAGAATCAAGAAATAATATTGTCTTCTGTATCATTTTTGTACCTTTTTAATAGATTTTAATAGATTTTTCTCTTACAGCATCACTGGGTTCTTTTAGATTGAAATATCTGATAAATTTAAACTAAAATTTTTATTTTGATCTCATTCAACTCTGAGTGACGGTGATGAATTTAATGAACATGATCTTGGAAATTTGCCTATGAAATACACTTTTCCTTCTGGTAATCAGCTTTGCATCCTCTACCTGAAAAGGATCTGCAGTGACATGATCTGTAAATCTTTACCCCTGATGCTGTCTAAAGCTAGATTTGCAAAATAATCAGGGACATTTAGGCTTTTTGGAAAATGTCATCCAGAATCAAAAGAAATAATATTAAAATGTATCAAGTTAGAATATGACAGATTTGAAATAATGAGTATTAAATATTTAAGAGAATTGAGCCAATTTGTTTACCTTAAGGTAAAATTACTGTCATCATGTGATTTTTGTAGAGTGAATCATTCAACCTCTTTTGTCACACACACTTTGGCTGATATACTAATATTTCATTCTTACAATGTTCTACATTAGTAAGCCTCTGGTTGTTTTACATAGTGGTGTTTCTAAGAAGAGCAAACTGCTCACTGAGAAAAGATGTCATTCCTTTTAGCAGGTCATTAGGAATAAAATCTTGATCACCTGGATCCCACCTCTTGCTTCTTCAAAGAATATATGTGTCATTACAACCAAAGAAAATGTATTGTTAATGTATAATTCAATTAAAAGAAACAGGGACTTTTATAAAGAAATCTAAGAGGTNAGAAAAATCCCTCTTTTCCTGCTGTGTTTTGTCCATCTGAATTGTCAGCTGGTTTGGTTGATGGAAGCAATTCTGATATCAGGTCGGAATGGGTGAGTGTGTGAGAAATTGGCTTGTAATACAATTTGCTTTAGTTTAGATGCTCAAATGTGGCAGCAAAAAATCTGATTTCACGGTAACTCACTAGAATACACTTACATTCCCATGAGTCATTGCAGAGGCAGATGACAAACCTTTAAAATCAAAAAGGAGGCATAACCAAAACTTTCAAAGAGCTGTGCTAGTTCCATTGGGAAGCTCTGCCATCTTGTGTCCAATTAGAAGATGAATCTGACTTCCCCAGAGGATGGGAAATGTAGAGTTGTGAGTTCTCCTTACTTTTCCTCAAATTAGATAAGTGCAGGAATAAATTCATTGGTCTGTGATTACAGTGTTCGTACAGTCAATGGTAAACTCTTAAATCAGTTTTTCTTTACAAACATGGATAGTACATTTAATGTCACACATGAGTTTCTGCAAGTTTATCAAACTCCAGATTGCCTGAACTAGACAAGAGTTAATGTGTTTGTGATAGAATCATAGAAAGTCCTGAGTTGGAAGGGACCCACAAGGATCATCAAGTCCAACTCCTGTCCCAGCATGGGACAACCCCAAATTCACACTATGTGTCTGAGGGTGTTGTCCAATTGCTTCTAGAATATCGCCAGGCTTGGCACCATGACTGCCTCCCTGGGGAGCCTGTTCCAGTGTTCCACCACCCTCTGGGTCAAGAACCTTTTCCTAATATCCAACCCAAACCTCCCCTGGCACATCTTCTTGCCATTCCCTCGAGTCCTATCATTGGTCACCAGAGAGAAGAGATCAGCACCTACCCCTCCTCCTCCCCTTGTGAGGAAGCTGTAGACCACGATGAGGTCTGCCCTCAGCCTCCTCTTCTCCAGACTGAACAAACCAAGTGACTTTAGCTGCCCCTCATACAGTTTCTCCTCTAAACCCTTCACCAACTTCATGGCCCTCCTCTGGACACTCTCTAGTAGCTTTGGATCCTTAATGTACTGTGGCACCCAAAACCGCACACAGTACTCGAGGTGAGGCCGCACCAGTGCAGAGCAGAGCGGGACAATCCCCTCCCT
This sequence comes from Sula dactylatra, assembly GCA_013389905.1. Classification (NCBI taxonomy): domain Eukaryota; kingdom Metazoa; phylum Chordata; class Aves; order Suliformes; family Sulidae; genus Sula; species Sula dactylatra. Next base: position 28,703 of record WEKW01021563.1, on the reverse strand, counting down.
CGACCAGCTGCAATGCAGTGCTTGATGCACCCCCGGACACGGTTGGCCCTCTTGGCTGCCAGGGCACACTGCTGGCTCATGTTCAACTTGCCGGTGACCAGAACACCCCGATCCCTCTCTGCGGAGCTGCTCTCCAGCCTCTCATTCCCCAGTCTGTATGTACATCCAGGGTTGCCATGCCCCAAGTGCAAAACCCGGCACTTGCCCTTGTTAAACTTCATACGGTTGGTGATTGCCCAGCTCTCTGATTTGTCTGGATCTCTCTGCAGGGCCTCTCTGCCCTCAAGAGTGTCAACAGCTCCTCCCAATTTTGTGTCATCAGCAGACTTAATTAGTAATCCTTCAAGTCCTGCATCCAAGTCATTTATGAAGAGATTAAAGAGTACCGTCCTCAAGATGGATGCCTGCGGAACCCTGCTAGTGACTGGCCACCAGTCTAATGTAACCCCATTTTCTATGATCCTTTGAGCCTGACCCATCAGCCAATTGCTAACCCATTGCATTATGTGCTTGTCCAGCTGTATGCTGGACATTTTGTCCAGGAGGATTCTGTGAAAGACAGTATCGAAAGCTTTACTGAAATCCAAAAAGTTCACATCGACTGGCTTCCCTTAGCTAGCCATTCAAGCTTGTCTTCAGATTTGCAGAATTATGGCACCATTTAAAGACATCACTTCTGCAGATTCACTCTAACAAGTCAGGAGAAAAAGTGTTTCTTTACTTGGTGAAATGCAGGTCATAAATTGAATCAGATTATCATTGGTCTGTGCTAAAAAAATTTAATCATGTCAGTCATTAATGGATTAACTGAAAATGCTATTAAGGTATAGACAGATATTGTGAGTGACTTCTTCTGGAGCCTGCAGCAGGAAAGCTTTAAAATCCTGCTTCTAAAGAGTCCCTCTGAAGTCCTACAGAGGGAAATTATGCTAAAGCATAGGAGGTTATGTTGCAAAAAGTGAGGGGCAATAATTACTTATTAGATATGTGAAGCAGAAGTGAAGCTATTAGGGAGACAAGTTAAAGGCAATATTTTTTAATGGAAAAAGAGCAAACAAAAGCTTTTAGCCACACAAGCAGATCTGACATGGACAAAGCAAACATCAAGCTTATTAAAGTTTGAGAATAATTGCAAATACACTATAAAATTAGTAAAAGGAGAGATGACAGGTTAAGAGAGCCTCTGGAGCAAAGATAGGAACAGTGTCTTTGGAACAGTGTGAGATGAGTCATACAAAGTTCTGGGGAAAACCATAATGAAAAATGTTTTTTCACAGTCTATTGAAATTCAGCTGGAAAGATTGTCTTTAGAAGACAGACTTCTGTATTCTGTGGGTTTCTCTTGAGGATCAGCACTGACAGACTGGAGGTGGCTTGGTTACTTTTTTGAGGGTGGGGGAGTTTGCTTGCTATGACTGTGTTTGTGAGAGTTCATTTTGTTGCTTAAGGATTGTTTGATTTTATTTGGAGAGTTTCCATAAGTGTATTTGATGCAAGAAGAAAAAAATCCAATTGTGGGATGCATGTGTAAGATCTACAATGTCAATGATTTTGTGTGGGTTGCTTTTACTGTGGTGTGTGAGGAGATGTGTTTGCAAATTATGAGTCCGCTGCTTTGACAATTTGCTTCCATTTAAGTTATTGATCTTAGGAAAACTTGCTTTGTATGAAAACTTTGAGAGTCTTGAAAGTTGTCCGAAGATTTGAAGAGGACACACTGGGGTCATTTCATTTGGGGGATGTTCATTTCGAGTATAAATCATAATTGCTGGATCATTGTTTTTTATATCCCTGTGTTTATTGGTATGTCACAACTTGGGCTGACAAGGAAGACTTTTCTGCTTTTTGAGATTGTACATAAATTCTGTACTGGAAGATTAATCTGTTTCTCTGGGAGAATGTCATTGTTTGGGGAATACACACCGCTTGTGAAATGAAGGAGTATCATCCCCAGAGCATCTGCATTTCTGAGGCAGAGACTTAGGTAAACTAACCATGGCTAGATAAGGATTGGCTTTTTAGTGTGTTTGAGATAATTGTTGGTTTTGTGGCAGTACCTAAGTACCTACATTTCTACGTTGCTCTTCCTTGCTGATCGTGTAGGCCAGGAAATAGATGTTGTGCAAGTAAGCACTAAAGAAACAACTTGACTGAGAGATATCGATTTTGTGGAGGGGATCAACCAGGTTTTCAGACCTTCATCATCAGGACTATGTGTCTTAGTAGTACTCTTAGCCAATCAAACCTACTAACCTAAAAATCACTGCTAGTCTGCAATGAATACTGTGTATAGGTACAGATGCTCCTCAATTCCTCCAAAGAGGAATTCTGGGTGTTACACTTATGAATCACCTTCTGTACATATTGATGAGCTACTTCTTGTGAAGACATGATGCCCTTCTCCTCTGCTCATGTGGATGCTTCTGCCCATGAGACTTTCCAGGAAGGGTGGCCTTCACTATGTGCAGAATCCTGGGCACGGCACATATGGAAGTGTGGGATGCTGCAGCATGTGCACAGGGAGTCTTGCCCTCTTAACCTATAGCCTTGTAACTTGGAACAATAGTGGTTCTAGATTAATGCTGATCAATAAATAAAATAGTTCTGGGGCTGATTTACTTTCAGAAGCACATGGTAGCAATAAGCACCTCCATCTTCCAAGGTTCAAGACACAGATTACATAACAAGAGCAAGATGAATCATTATTTTCTGAGATTAACCACGTGCTTCTTGAACTATGTTGAACTGAAGCCTGAAACTCAGTCTGTTGTTGCTTTTCAAAGCAGCCTCTCAGACAGGGATTTCCATTTTCTATAAAAATCTCAGCCTGATATCTTAGCTGAATTTAAGATTTAAAAATCTGCAACGGAAATTATTAAGTTTCATACTGAAAGACATTTATCACAAATTTTCAATATGAATGCATTCATCCTGGAAAAAGTTTGGTTTTTGTAAATGTTATGGTAGGCCAGAAATGTCTGATTCTGTATTAAGCTATTTCCATAGTGATGGAAAGTTAAGCAAATTATGTTTTGATAACATTCTTGGTTGGTTTTTTTTTATATTTTCTATATGGAAAGCAGAAATGGAATACATTTGTAATGGAGAGGAATTGTTGCTGTTTTTATGAAGCCAGAAAACACAGTTAATGCCAACAATATCAGATTTTAGATTTATTAGATATGCAAACACTATGCAGGTTTTCTGCTGATGCAAACTAAAGCAAAAATGCTACAGGAAAATAATCATGAACAGAAAAAATTCAATGCATAAAAATTTAACTGTAACAGAATTACCTTTGGCAGCAAATGTAAATCATCAGTGAAATTACTTTTGATGCATGAACATCTGTCTATGTCTGCAAGGTCTTAATAGAAAAACAACCCTTTGTGATTTTTTTTTTTTTGCAAACTAGTACATTAATTGATACAACATAGCCTTCCAGGGTGTCAAGGCAACGCCATGAAGGAGTTCAGCTGTGGATCAGGTTTTGTGCATTTTAATTTTATTCTGGGCTCATTTTGAAGCCTGAGTTGAAGAAGTGTGACTCATCAGTTTAATAAGCAGAAGATGGCTAAAAGTGATATTTGTCGTATCACTTTCTTATGCATTTTTGCCCATAGAAACTAGGGTGTTTTAACTTCTTCAGCCCTGTGAGCTGTTTTGGCTTAAAATGTAGATTAGATTGTCTGTAGTCTTGAGCATTTCTGCTCTGATTATCTGCTCACACTGCTGCTCACTAACAGGTCTGCATGCAGGTATCAGAGTTCACTTTTACATTTACGTTTTCCTGGATATAATGATCACATCTGTCACTGTTCTCTTTGAGAGGCTAAGTCTGGATTCATTGGGAATTACTGGCATTTTGCAGCAGGATATGAGCCCCTTTTCTTGATAAATGACATTCTACTTTATATTTTCAAGGTGTTAAATAATTTTGATATCAGTCAACATGTTTTCAGTGTTTAAATCCTATCTAAAGCATTACAAAAATAGCCTGTCTTCCAGCTCCAGCAGACTATCAGCATGAAACCAAATTTTCTTCTTTTTGAAAATGTTTCATATCTGGATTACTATCCTACCTGAACTGAATGATTCAGCTTATTTCTGAAACCAATTTGTGTTCTCATGCCAGGAAGCGAGGTCTAGTCACTATTTAAAATTAAACAAAATTAGTAATTAGTTCCTGGCACTCATATGCATTCTATACATACATGCAGGTCAATAATTCGTGCAAGTGAAACAACAAAACAAAATAGATATAATGGTGCTATCCGCAGAATGACTGGAATAGTTTAAAGTGTTATTTATAAACCATTGAAAAACTGTACATGGAAATAAAGCATGGTTCAATATTGGACTACTGAAATTGGAAAAATGCTATTGGATTATGAATCTCAGATCCTAAAATATTATACTAGAATACAAAGTACTCTCCTGTTTTCTTTATAGTGACTGAAAGGAGCAGCAATATTTGCTGATTTCCAAGCAACTGTGAGAACAAAAGTACTGTTTTAGAGAAGCACAGAGGTGGTATAGGTTATTCATTGCAACAAATTTGCAGGGAAATACACTGACATATGATCAGAATTTAAAGGCCAGTTTTCAAATCTGTTCTGTGCCCAGAAGCTCCCATTGTGACACTTCTGGTCAGGCTAATTAAACAGCTCAGTAGATAAGGTGCTAAAATCTTTTGAAAAGTTCGTTACTGTTTTAATTTTTAATGAGAGGTGAGCTTCTGAAAAGCTGGACTACATAATGAGATCCTTCTGCTCCTTGGATCTGGGTGTAATCCAAAACCAATAAAAGTCGCTGAACTCAGTAATCTCTGGGCCAAGAACATTCACTTTTGATTTCCAGCTGTGTTGTCATTACTCTGAAACTCATGAGTATGTGAACTTGTTAAAAAAAGAAATAAAGATAGAAAAAAAGATCCACTCTCTGGTCCATTGAAAAGGTTTATTGGGTAATGTGGTTTCCAGAGAAGAAGAACAGTATGGAAGGACAAGAGCGATTTTGGGGTTTTGTTGGAAAGAAGGTTTTTTGTTTTTACAGCATAGATTCAGCAAGACAACTGCATCTCATGGAAACACTTAGGACAATAAATGTATGAATTATAAGAACCATGCTCTACTCACGCCCTTTAGATTATTTCTTCTATTGTGTTTCATTCATCATATACAGTTCTCATGCAAAGCCAGTGACAAGCAGTCACTTGCTTTTCTTGACTAATGTTAATTCCATAATGATGCAGAGAAGCAGTTAGAGGTACTCAATAAATTTTAATGACATCACAAGTTGAGTTGACCTGGTGCCACCAAACATACGGTATCATGCTCTAAGAAACAATGCAGAGTGATGCCAGCCACAGACATATTTCCAAGCATCTGTTACCTGGCTCTCTGGGGTGTTTCATGGTGTTTATAGATTTTTAAGGTTTGAAGAGGGACCTTCAGTCTGACATCCTCCACAGACTCTAAAATTACCGTAGCAAAGGGAATCACTTCTAGAGGCATTACCTTAAAGAAATGTGGTTGGAATGATGAAACTTCTCAGGCATTTTTTGAGGTCTTAGATTTGCTATTTTACAGCAATAGGAATTATAGGTCTGGCTGCTAATTTACATATGCATTATTACTATCATGACATGTAACTCATTAGGCTTTAAGGGAAATATCTATGGCTGCTCTCACTTAAATTTATTCAACTTAACAATGCTTTTTGGAAGGCTGGCTCTGTTGCTCCCTTTTGAAAGTTTACTATATGCAGTAGTAGGACTGTAGCTGTAGTAATGTGGTTCTTAATGCAATGTTTGGTGGTTATATGTTTGTTGGATTTTGGTGGGTCACTGTGGCTTTTGGAAATGTTATCTGTGTGATTTAAAGGAAGGATAAAACAAGTAACTTTGCTATATAAAAAGCAAAATTCTTATCACCAGCAAAAAGTTTCTTGGCAGCTTGTATGGCTGCATCATGTGAGAATCCATGTTTTGCAAATACCGTGTTTTGATAAGCTTGTTTTCCAAAGCTGAAATAATGTATTTTTGCACATGAGAAGAGCAAATTCTTGGCATTAATCATCAATTACTTACTGTTTTAAAATAATCATTTTTCAACTTTACTTATTTTTTTTTGCTACCCAGTCTCCTTCAAGAAGTGAAATGTAGACTCTTTGGCTGAAATTCATTTTCCAGAACCATGCCAAAATTCCACTGATGTCACAAAAATATCTATTTAGATGGCTTGCAATAGTGCCTGCAGTGCTCAGTAATTTTTCTATTCTACATAAATCCTCTGCATTTTAGAACAAGGTAAAGCACTTTTCAGCAAATGATTTTTCTGGAACATGGACAAGAATATGAGCCTCCTGCCTCCAAGATCAAAAGCCTCTCAGGCCCTGGGAATATTTAACACTACAGGGACCTTTCCTGGTAGAAACAGAGGAGACCCTCTATAAAACAAGGAGTCGTGGTCCAAGAAATACCACATTCTAGTGCCTGTTCTGAATATACCAAAGAGGAATTTGAAACAGACTCTCTCATATCACAGGTGAAAGGGGTGACATAAAGGGGAACACATGGAAAGGTAACTCTAGATTTACACCTTTCTTCTGCTTTTATTTAAACTTCTATGAGTAAATGATTTGAGTTTTGCCAGGAGGAAAAGAAAGGTTCTCCCAAGCTGGAACAACTCTTGTCTACAAATCAAACATGTAAACAATTCTTTCTAATCAGTTTTTCCACTTGGCAGTCAAAGAAAAAGCCCCAGCCTATTTATGTATCTCAGCTAAAGATAGATTTCAGATTTAAATTATTATACTTTTGGCTACTTCCCATAGAAGTAGTCAAATTTACTTAGTTTTCACATATAAATGTATTCTGGAGAATTTTTATTCTTATAATTTATAAATATTAAACTAAATCATATAAAACATGTAGCTGACTTCACTGTATTGTTGGCTGTAATATATGAGAAGTCATTCTACACAGACTAAATTTAATCAGAAGTGTGTTACCAATCTACTCCTGTATCTATTACTCTAAGTGTTTCTAGAGCAGGGAACGTGATTTCTCGCAGACACTGGAGAGCGCTGCTTAATTATTCATCCTGAAATTTAATTTCAAAGCTTGTAATCATTTAACTGTTTAAAATGGAATTTGTCACTGAAACAAGTCAAGAGGAACGAGAGCTTTATTTAACACTCACTCATTTTAGTTTCAGTGTAGCTTGATAACTGGCTCATTTCACAGTCCCAGCAGGCCCCTGAAAGAGGCACGTGTGACATTGATTATTTTGGTTCAGCTGAAGTAGGCAAATTTCCATTTATAAATGGAAATGTTTTTTTCCTGAGATGCACCATCTCTATTTTGCCTGTTTTATTTTTTTATTTATCAAGATGTCTCCTGTAAGTGAGACATCTTGCTTCTCTGCCACTAGCTCCAGCCTGCCAGGGTGGCTGAAATACATACTTTGCAACACCCCTGGTTTGTGTGGTCCTACTAACACAAAACAAAAAGTCTGTGACTTGAAACATGTGTATGCACAGTAAATGAAAAAAACCCTTTTTTATGCTGTCAGGTACACTTCAGAATATAGTACTTAGCATGTTACAGCAAGTGGTCTCTATATGCCCAATATTTCTGCTCCAGCATAGAATCATAGAATCACTAAGGTTGGAAAAGAACCCTAGGATCATCAAGTCCAACCGTCAACCCAACACCACCATGCCTCCTAAACCATGCCCTGAAGTGCCCCACGTCTACACGTTTTTCAACTCCTCCAGGGATGGTGACTCCACCACGTCTCTGGGCAGCCTGTTCCAGTGCCTGACCACTCTTTCAGTGAAGAAATTTTTCCTAATATCTAATCTAAATCTCCCCTGACACAACTTGAGGCCATTTCCTCTCGTCCTATCACTAGTCAGAGAAGTAGGAGCTAAAGCAGTATGCCTTGTCCCTGCACTTGAAATATGCCAGTACTTGGTGTCAGCATAAACTAGTGGCAAACAGCTGTCCTTTAAAGCATCTGTGTTGTCTCCTAAGAGGGCTTCCTGTAGGCCATAGCTCTTTGATGTAACTTAGTTTACAGAGATCTGATAGGAAGCATGAGAGGATGTGATCGGACAAGTATTGTGATGCTGCTAGAGAAGTGCATTCAAACTTTGCTTGCACTAAGACTTGCATTAGCAGATGTCTTCTCCCTCCCCTCTCTGAGACTGACTGCAGCAAGTGAAGGCCTATAAGACTATAGCTAGTTTGGTCATTGCCATTACAGTTGGTGGGGCTGGTGCAGTGCATCCCATGGTAAGGGAGAGCAAATCCAAAGCAGGCATTACTTTCTACATGGTGTGTGGAGCATTAGTCAGTCAGGGAGGACTGGCCCAGTAGGACCACCCCAGGCTGGGGCTTTCCACTGGTGCCCAGCCTGTGAGCAACCAAGGAAGCTGAACTGCCTTGGACCCATGAGCATTGCATTGGGCACCTCCAGGTATGCCACCCATCTTTGCAGCTCCCTGGCAAGTGCTTGTAAGGCAGTCATCTCCCCACATGCCTGTCCTGTTCATATGCCTGCATGGCCATACAAGCCCTCTCAAAGTTTTGGCACTAGAGAGCCTTTCTTGTCCAGGGATTGGAAGAGGTAAATGTGGGAACCAGGGAGGTCCCCAAAAGACCTGCATCAAAGACATGAATTGTGTGTTCTTTCTTTGGCTTTGCTTCAGTGCCCTTCTGTGAACCTTTCTTAGACATACACCTGCAAGAGCGCAATGAATGAATGAACCTGTTGTTCACAGACCCTTTCTCAGAGCATTTGAGAATTTCCCAGGATGATGGAGCAACACAACATAGGTGCAGTCTCTGTATCCACCTTAATTAAGCCATTTTTACAAATTAAAGCTAACCCAACCTTACCTGAAACTTTGGTAAAAATTGTCACTGTAGAAAGCAGGAAATACACCATAAATTACAAAGTATCCTCATTAAAGAAGACTATGGAAGACACCTCCCCCCCCCAAATAAAAAAAGTAAAATATCAAGAAGTTTAAGTATGCTTTGACTTTTGAATAATCACATTTCTTTTAAATCTATGCTGATCTTAAAAAAGAGGAAATTGATTAAAATTTAAGATTCAGATCTTAACTCCTGCTTTTTTATAATTCCTGGCATGAATACAAAAGCAAGTCTTGTTGATATATTAAGATCCCTTTTGTGAACTCACCTGTGACATGTGAAAACATTCTATAATGAGTAAAACAGACTCTTACCTTCTGTTTTTTTCCTTATGGATAATTTCTTCATCTTCCTTTTCTAAATAAAAATTGCAATAAGATGTCTTGAATTAAATGTTTAAAGAACATTCACCAGATCTCTAAATCAGAGAGTTAAATGTACACTTTAATGTAGATATCCTGATGAAATAACTGCACTCATCCATATTTTTGAGAAAACTGGAAGCCCAGGGCTTGAATTAGGTATATACAACTGTGCAGTATGTCCTACACTGAGTGTGGAAAGTACAACAGAATGATGAAAAGTAAAATATAAAACCTTTCTGAGGCCAATTTCTGTGTGTCTGTTTTGTGAAAGAGGGAATAAATCTGTCAATTCAGATAGAACGGAACTTTTGAGAACAAATTTGTGGAAGTAATATCCTGCAACATAGTTTTAGGAGAAAATAAATAGGAATCATTATTTTCATACTATATGCTGCAGCTAGATTTTGCATAGACATTAAGTCCTTTTGCTTTGACACAAACATTTAAGGAAAAAAAATCTGACAAATTTCTTGCCATTTTTGTTCACCTTATTTTAGTAGTCAATATTTATTAATTTTGTTGAAGTTTCCTTAATAAGCCATTAAAGTTTAACAAGAAACTCAGCAGGAATAGATGCCAAGAAAAGGGAAAAAACCCTACATTATTACTTGTCCAATTTATTTGTTAACAGAGTTCTGTATCCTTTCTTGCTATTCATACACACTGTGTCATGAATTTTCTGTATTTCCAATGTTGATGTAAAGTTCACTGACTCATAGATCCATTAGACCGAATGGATTCCTGCTGGGAGAAAACAGTGTATCCTGATTTAGAAACTTATTTCAGAGAATTTGAGGATAACAACCTATCATCTTCTATTTTGAAATATAATAGTTAGTAGAGACAGCAAAACAAAGTAAAGATAGGCTACTAAATTCTGACCGTACTTTGGTTTAGGAGATTTGTCCAATTGCATTTGTGCAATTACTTCCTTCTGGACACACACACACTTCTTACAGAATTATTCTTTTTGATTCAGTCACATTTTATGTTACGTAAGTTAATAAATTATCCTGAGACTTATTTCATGCTAGAAACAGGTGGATAGTTCTTAATGGAGACAGGTGGTTTTGCTCTGTTTTGGAAATGATCTGCTTTTATATTTTTGGTGGTACCTATAATAGCAGAAAATATCAGACATAGTTTTGTATCTAAAATAACATGCAAATCTATAGTTTGGTCAAAACTCTTGCTATGAGTACTTAAGTATTATGGAATTCTTTTTGAGTTTAACATCAGTGTTTGGAGAGAAATAAGCATAAACATACTGTCTGCTTAAGCATAGTAGCATTCACACAAAACAATTTTTTATGGTATTTCATTGCACATGACTCATGATCACTTGTTTTCCTGAAGACCAGGTAATAGATTCTTATCTCTATATTCCAAACTGAAGTAGGAGGAACACCACTGCAATTAATACAGCATAATCTCTGCAAAACTATTAGGAAAAAATAGAATCTGACATATAAGTTTTAATTGCCACCTGGGGAGTTGATTCACTTTGTGTCTTGTAGCCACAATGTGAAGATGCATTGTTTCTGAAAAGTGAACAGATGTCAGTAGTATTTCCACTATGAAACTCCAAGACAGACATATAATGCAGGGCTATGTCACCACTGATAATTTATTTTATAGAACACCTAAATTAGTAAGCTATAGTCTTTCTGTTGTTACAGGACTACTGAAAGAGCAGCACTATAATGGATGGGCAGTTCTGTGAGTTCATGTTAGCTGAGCAGGTTAGCTCTTCCACTGCTGTAAACCAACAGCAAAGTGCAAAAATAAAACTTGACACCCACCAACATTTCTCCTACAAGCATTTTAACAAGTATTGGGCAATCTGCCACACATTGACTGGGGGGGAGTTGGCTGAATTCTTAGGTTTATGCATGGGATTAGCAAAATAACACAACTTTTGGGAAACCTCATCTCTCTAAGGCCATAAATTATTACACCTGTTTTCTACATCCATGGTTATGTATAAAAGAACATCTAAGAACAGAGATGCAATGCTCAAACAACTTCTGTTCTCTTGGTTCATCAAGTGAACAACTCGATTCTTTCTAATTTTTGCATGAAAGCTCTGCTAAAACATTTGCAGCTCTCATTTTTCAGTAAATTATCTCCTTTTGATCAGTGTACCTAGATAATGCAAAAGGGGTAATTTTGAAGTGGGTTGGTAATATTCTGCAAAGTGGAAGTAACAATAATTGGTGATTAAGATTTCACAAAGTTTTCACCTAATGGATGGTAGTTAGAAACAGTTCCCCAAGTGTGGACACCATAGTTGGAGTATGAAATTACATGAAAACTGTGAAAGAGCATATTTTAAACAGCTCTGGTTTGAACTTAATTGGTTTCTTAGGATATTCTTCACAGAATTAATATTTGCCATTAAATATTTTGTTAAATTCCCACTTTGGTAGTTGTTTGGATAGCAAAGGGAACAATATTGAAGAAAAACTGGCAGAAAGCAACACACAGTGCAAAAAACCCACGTTCACTTAATCCTACAAACGATATTAATTCAACAGTGATATTTATCTTTTATAACATAGGAACAAAGGAATACAAAGGCAGCTTATTTATTAGAGTGTACATAAATACTGCACACCCCCACATATTCATATGTACACAATTAGTCTGTGAAACTCACTGTCACAAAACAAAGGGAAAAGACTTTGATAAACTTTTAAAAGGAATAAACCAATATCCAAACTAAATAATTATATTAGTTCTCAATTGCATTCAGATATCACAGTGACTGTAACGTTATACCTGCCTCCTAAACTCACCTATATGGAGAATATCCTTAAGCCTCTGAAAAAAATTACTTTTCTGGTACAAGGAAGATATTTCTCCCTGTGCACCACATTCTAGAGGTTTATCTCTGAAATAGCTGGCAATGACTGCTGTCACTGAGACTGACAAATTAAATAAATGTTTAGATCACTTGATATGGCAAATCTTCGCTGCCAAAATAGCTATCTGTCAGAATAGTTACACTTCTTCATTTGATCCTTTATATTAAAAATAATGAGACCAAATTACAGGGATAAATATAAACTTTTTAATGATGCAGCCTAGCATACAAATCCTACAGCTTGCAGTACACTCAGCCATCTAAACAGATGTTGTCCAAACAGTGCTTTAAGCACAGGCCCACAGTGGAACTTGAGTTCCTGCTTGGTTAGTGTCGTACTGCCTGGGCATAAATCTGTGCTCAGGCTCAAGAGCCTGGAGGAGCAGGAGCCCCCATAATAGCTTAGCCTGAGTCTAGCCTCAGATGCCCTTTATGCTCTGTGGTAATACCATGCAACTAACTTTAGGAAAACAAGCAAGCCAGGAGCTTCTTCTCAGAAAACCTAGTACCTTGTACAACAAGGAAAGGCTGCTGCAACAGAAATGTGGCAAAGCAAATGCACAGTGTATGAATAGACCTTACTGATCAATGAACAACTCTTGGGAGCACCTGTGAAGAATACACAGAAATAAACAGATCCAATGCAACCTGTAAGTGGTTTTAGTAAAATCTTCATGACAGTAAATGCCAGTAGTAAAGAAATTCTGGAAAAATGGTATAGAATGGATGGTCAAAAGAGAATAACATAAGAAAAAAATTTAATTTTTAATTTATGGTTGTTGCCTTTTCTCCCCAGATTACACTGCCCTGTTTTCACTACATTTATCACTAACTTTGAAGGACACCCCCAGAATGTCAACATACAGTAAATCATCCTGCATCAAGCTCCAGTTCCAGCTATTACTAGACATGTATCTTTTACCCTACCTTACCACTTTTTTGGCAGAATAAATTTTAAGAAAAGAGAATTGAAGAAAAAAAGAAGAAAAGATTTGTGGAAATTTTTTTTGGAGTTATGTTTCTCTTTGGATTAATCCTTTTCTAAAAATCTGTCAGGTACTGCAAGCCTTCAGGCTTTCATTCTCTCTAACACCTGTGAGTATTTCTGCCCACGTAACTACAGCTGCTGAACTGAAGATGGATGCATCTCCCACCATGCAAGTCCAATGCTTAGTCTGCTGAAAAATTCAGCCCACTTGATAGTTTTGTTTAATCTTCAGATGTGAAGTGCTGAATCTTAAAAATTCAGATGTCATTTTATAAAGACTAATTTTCTAATCCTTCTTGTGAAAAGCTGAACATTACAAGCTGAATTGCAGGAAACTGAGGCAACATTTACATCCTGAGCTTGGAAGGAAAGAAAATCAGACTGCACTTCTACTCTTTTTCAAAAATGAGAAGTACTGCTGCTAAAGGCAGTGAAAATTGCTAGAGGCAATTCTGATAATCTCCTCCAGGGAGGTTTCTTCCAAGTATGGTTTGCAGTATGACCTAAAAAATGTGGTTTGATATTGGAAAAGATGGAAAGGACATAAATTCTTCAAGGGTACTTACAGCACAATCTATGTTAAACTTGCTGCTTCCCATTTGCTTTCACGTTTATAATCAAATTTGAAGTGTTCTCAGTGCTTCCAGTAGTTTAGTCTTTAATATAATTAGTAGTTAAGCTGTTTGATATTATATAATGTAGCAGTTTTTCTTTAAGCTATATCTTTATGCAGGCAAAATAAATTCAGATTTTATCCAAACAAGCAGAATTCCCACAAGACAATTCAAGTTATACTCAAATTAGAGATATGCTAGAGGCAAATTGATACTGTCCTTCATTAAAGTCTTTTTGTCATTTTGGATGCTCAGCATAAGCATTATTTGTAATGTAAAGCACATATCCTGAGGTGTTAGATACATATGGCAGGATTGTGTCTATATAAAGTGAATTAGAGTCCATATAGTTGAACAAAAATCCTCCTGATACATGTTTTCCTACCCAATTTCTATGAAGAAACTATGGCACAAGAACAATACAATAGAAACATCATAATAAGGAGTAATAATACCAAAACCTAAACACGTAGCACAATGCATTTATCAGTAAATTCTTAGTAGCTGCTGACAATTTAGCTGAATCAACATCAGCATTTCTTATTCTAAGAAAGTGTTCAAGTGATATAAGAATTACTCACTGGATTCTGGATTAAATGATAGCTCTTGTTTTAAGCTTTGGTTCTGCTGCATGAGAATCTTTCCTTCAGATAGCCTCTGTAGAAATATCTAAAGAAAGTGGAAGGGCCTCTCAGATTTCAGCTTACTGCTCCTGCATGAGGAGATAAGGTATGTCTCTTTTAAAGTTCTTTTGCTGCTGGTGTCATGCTCAGCTCTGCCTTTAACCTTTGTGTGCAATGATTATACTGTTGTACTGCTGGTGGCCAGACGCAGCCAGAGGTTTTAATGAGCATGGGTTTCCATGGCTTGGAGACCATTGTGGCTGCTACTGTTCTGTTTGCTGTGATTAATACTCTCATTCAGGTGTCCTTCAGAAGGTAGATTTCATATGCTGTGATGTAACTGTTCGAACCATCCATCTCAGCTGTTTCATGCCTAATTGCATGGATGGTTTTGTGTTTTGTTAGATTGCTTTATTTTAAGATTATTTTAATTTCAAGGCAGCAATACTTAAAATAGCTGTTATAACTCAGCGCTACTAAGTCTTCAAGTACAAGGTTGATTTGTCTAACGGGACATTTCCCATTGACTAACATCCAATACTCCTTGTCTTTAAAACAGTAATTTAGGGCTTGTGAAGGCTGAGGGCTTGACAACAAGACAATAGGAACAAAGGTTTTACTCTCACCACTCCTTCAGTAGGTCTCAAAATTGAGAGAGAGGATTTTCATGTTTCCATCTACATTCACTCCTCCGCTGTTCTGGAGCTCTGCTCTTACTGAAACATGAAGTGTTAAATAAAGACTACAAAAATTACCTTAGAAAATTAAACTTCTGCAATAAATTTATGTCTGTTCTCTTAAGAGAGTGTTCATTCTCCAATAGTTAGAAGTAAGATAATATAGAAACAGAGCAAGTTCATTTCCTGCAATTAATTACAAAGCAAGTAAGTATTCAGGTCAGTGTAATTACAGTGAGGCTTCACACTTCCTGCCATCACAATGAAATGTCATAACATAGCGATGCATGGCCAGGGTATGAAGTCGTGCTCATGTGTTCCCACCACAGGGATTTTTTTGCTGCCACTTCCAAGAGCTTCAATATACTCCGTAGGAAGTCTTACCTGTGATAATGAGGAACAAATAATATTTTTGTGGCTGCTAATACCTAGAGCTATACCAGATATGGAAGAGGATGGGCATGATTTGTTTTCCACATGAAAGACGTGATCAATGAAAGTCACAAAAATGCCTGTGGGTTTGCTTACGAAATGTGGAAGAAGAAAAATAATTATTAAAACCACAACCTTCCCTCACTTTAAAATATCCTTTACTTTCTTCATAAACAGTTATTCTTTTGAGAGAAAACAATTTCTGAAAAAGTTATTTTTACTAGTAGCTTTAGTTAGGTTTTTACTAGTAGCTTCAGTAAGGTTTTTATTTAAAATCCCAGGTTCTTGCATAGGAATTTCTTGCTACTTACATTGTGAATACTGCAAAAGCAGAGTCCTTGTTAGAGTTTTCACATTTCCTTTGAAGTTCTATTTTTTTACAAATACGGAATTTTTACATTTCTTTCAGTCCAGTCTTCTGCAGCTGGACTACATAGCTGGAACTATAAATAGTTCCTCAGCCCTTAAATACATTGTCTATGCTTTGAACCAAAGTTAGTGTTTTCTGTCACATTTTTTTTTCTTGTGAAAAAGCTTCTAAAATAACTTTAAAGATTCCAACTGGTAGTTCCCCTCTGGACTTCTACTTCATACATACAGTTTAGCTAATGAGGCAATCAGGCATAGTTAGAAAACTCAAAATAAGGAAATAGATGTGCACTGCTATCCTTAAGAAGTGGATATTATCTTATTAAGGTAGAAAGAGAGACGGAAACTTCTTTTCTACTACATGAAGATCCACTTGAACACTCGTGCTGTTGTATCCATTTCTCCACAGGGGTCAACTTCGACCTTGGTCCCGTGAAAAAGGAACCTGCTTTGAGCGTACCGGTGCTGCACCTGAGTGTACCTTGTGGTTCCTGAAGTGTAGTTGTAAAATGAACTTCTCCGCCAAAGGAACCTCTGAAGACCACCAAGTAGCTAATATAGACACACTATATGTGACCCACACCATACCAGATGCAGCCACGACCTGGTTTAAGGGGCAAGGAAGGGTTCCTTAGGCAGGTATAGACCTCTTTTTACCTGCTTTTCTCCTTGCAAACATGCCCTTGACCCATGTACAGCATGTGTCTCTCTCTAGTGACTTCGATAATTTAACAGATTGCATTTTCCTGTGACAATGATGCAGCAATTCTGAATTATCAGCTCATGCAATAGAAGCCTTAGTTTCAGATCAAGAGGTTCCAGTCTTAAACTATGTGAATAAATTGCTTGCAAGTGTTATCATTCAGGGAGGAGTAATATGAAGTTAGAACTAAGGGTTTTGAGTTCTATCAAAGGTAGGAACCGTAGATTTAATGTCAATCTGCATCTACTATTTCACTTAGGTCTGCCTGTGATTTCAGTTCTACTGATTTAATAATGCCTAAATTTAAAAGGGCAAAATGCTGTTGACTTCAAAGGACCCTTGGTTCAGACCCTATGTGAGAAACATTCTGAAAATATAAGTGCTATTATCTCAGCTGAAACGTGCTGCATTCCACAGACTAATGTAGCATCAATTCACAGGAGAGTATATGCCTTCAGTCAGACCACGTTTCTTGAAAAGTTCTTGTTCTTTAAAATTGCATATAAGACTTTCACTGCACTAAGGTCAAACCATCTTATTTCTAATATTTTAACATCCCTAGAGCTATTTTCAAATAATAAAAGTTTGCTTCGATTGTCCTTGTGGAATTACTTCTGAACTGTGAATCCTTATGCGTGTTCTCTGATTCCTCTCCCCATCTCAGCTCAGAATTACTTCTTGCAATAATCCCTGACTTTTCAGGTACTCAGTTCAGAAGAAAATCTGACTACTCAGGCTCTGCACCAAATACAGAGAAGCTAATTCAAGTACCAGAAGCAAGATGGACACACAAAAGAGTGAAAATCAACCTGACCAAAATTGTTACATGGTTATACTGCTCTGGTACCCAAAGTAGTTAGGCAATGGTGGCTCTGTGTCCTCTCATTGAAGCCTAAATCCTGGGTCATTAGTCTGTGAGACTTTGCAAAAGGAGAAAGTTCCTGCCAAGACCTATAGAAAGACCTCCAAGAAAGCACCAGAGTGTTGCAGGTAATAGTGCAGTAGACAAAATCACTGTTAACACTGTAAATAATAAACTCAGACAAATAATAGCAAGACTATTATGTTTCTTGTGACATCCTAGAGTAAATGGGACCAGTCAAGAATAGAACTTTATTACAAACCATGTAATTTTCACACACACAGCAAGAAACTATTTCTGTTCTTGAGAGCTTGCAATCAAAATGGGTATAAGAAGAAAAGGGCTAGAGAAAGGCAGTACTGTCAGCCATGCTGTTTCAGATGAAGAATCCAATACAGAGGCAGTAAATAATACCAAAATTCAGCTCCAGTCTCCCAAGTTGCAGTCTGATGCATTAACCACAATACTGGCCTTGTTGTGAAGACAAACTCTGCATTTTCTCAATTTGAGAACTGAACCCACTCTTCCACTCCTTAACACCTTGTTCTCCCATCATAATTAGTGAGTTCTGGAAATTCATGAGTAGAAAGCAAGAAACCCTCACCTGGGAACCAAATAATCGTACTTCCCCTGAGTAACCCAGTCCCTAAACTGGTAGCTCTTTTTTAGCATGGCTTTGTTTGACCTTATGAATCCAAGCTGCTCAGTGAGAGGCAATGTCCAAGATATTTTCGCTCAGACTGTCCCCAGCTCAGTGCCTAGGGCAAGATCCTGCAACGTGCACACCAAATCTCTCTACTTAGCAATGTCAGCATCCCAACCTCTCTCATTTCCTGCTGAGAAGTTCTCTGGCCTCAAGCATACTATACCAAAGGTAGGTCTCAGTGGTGTTGCCAGATGGATCATTCCCATTCCTCACTACAACGATTCACACAGGACCTAGCAAGTGCTCCACCTATAACTGGATCACTGCAAAGTTTTAGGGGAGAAACGTGTATGAGAGAAATGCCTAAAAATTTTAGATCCCAAGAAAGTAATGCAGTACTAGCTGACAGCCTACATTACTGCATTAGTGTTTGCAACCGAGGTAGACTTAGTCCTGGATTTTAATATACAGTGTTAATGATGCAGCAAAGAAACTAAATTAAAATCCCTCTTAATTTCTGTTTATATTCACATATTTTAGTCTATTTTAACATTCTGTTTTTTCTCATTACTATATATGCCCTTCATATATGCATGGGGTGTGTGTGGTAGTGGGGATGTAGAGGGTGGGGGAGTGTTGTTAGTGTGTATAGAAGGTGAAAGAAAGCCAGAGACGAAAATATATAAAAATACGTAGCATATATAATGTCCATGTCACCTACATTTCTCTGAGTTTCATTAAATTTTAGAAGTAAGATCTCCTAAAGCACTCTTGAAGCATACTAATTCCATTTAAGGGCTATTACTGAAAGTCAAAATGTTACAGGCTAATGCCTGACTCAGTTGCCATGCTTCCAGTTACAGCAAAAGGAAGAGAATATTAGTTTACTCTTGGCAGTGTGCAAGTTTCTGGGGATCTTTTTAATCTTGTACAAATATCCTGCAATAAAATGTTCCTGCTAACTTTATTACCAAAGGACAAAGTAATTAAATAGAAGGTCAATGGAAAAGATCTGCAAATCTTTGATGTTAAAATACATTTCACCATTCCTCTGGACTGTGTTTTGTGTAGTTTAATTATATAAATCTAATTTTATAACATTATTTCAAAAAATTTGGACCTATTTCTCTAGAGTATATGAACATCTTCAGAACATATGTTATTTAGATAAAAGAAGATAAATATGCTAGGCATTTAATTTAAGGAACACAGTTTAAGGAATTGTCTATAAAACTGCAAATTATATACTTTACCCTTGCCAAAGAGGAAAAAAATAGTTTCTCTGCAATTCCAAGGCTTTCAGTTGTCACCTCCAGAACTACTGTAATTCCCTGACAGACTAAGGGTAGGAAGAGAACAAGCTGGTTTATATTTACTATTTCACTTTGGTTAGCTACAAACCTCACCACTGCCCTGGGCCCATGTCTCAGCTGTTTTCTTCATTAATTTATGGCACCCAATGGGGCCCACATTTTTAATTTTGTGAGTGAAGAGGAAAGTGGAAAGACAGTGATTTGTCCAAGCCCAAACAGTGCATCTATAGCAGCACCTGGAACTAGAGCAAAAAAAAGAATAGTGGACCAAACTGCAATGTCTTGAACAGTAGGAAAAAAAAAAACCAAAGAAGCTTTATCATTGAACAAGGATTACTGTGCATATCAGTTTGTCTTTATTAGTTTAAACTTGCATTTTATTGCTAAACTTCTAGGCACCATGCCATGCAGGAAAATGAATGCAAATATCTCAGGTAAATTTGTTGGTAAGCTGCCTTTTGGAAAATTGCTCTTTCCTCCTGAAA
>WEKW01021561.1:0-21665 GCA_013389905.1 Sula dactylatra | reverse complement strand
AACTTTGAACCATAAAAAAATAGCAAATTTTTATCCATACACCAATTTAATTCTCTTCCAGTCCCTTCATAATTAATTTTTGCATACTGAAAGATTACCACAGCAGCAAAGAGCCCCTACCATAAAATGGTTTTGGTGTCAGCTGAACCTCAGAATACAACAGTAGTAGCAAGCAGCCAAAATCTGCAAGGTAAGTCACGTAAGTTAACACACAATGAGCCAAGCAGCATCTCAAAATAAAAACACAAATGAAGAGAACTCATATAAGATTAATTGGAGGACTATATTCCAATATCTGCAGATGAAACTGCATTCTGCTAGCATTAATTACCCGCACTGTTCTTAAAGGAGGTGAACATCAGCTTCATGGCAAAATTGATCCCAACAAATTTTTAGAGTTTGTCATCAGTGAAGGATTAAGTTGTAACTGAAGGACCACTCCAAATTGATTCCACTTAACAAAAAGAGCTCTCTTTAAAGTCTGATGGTACCAGCCCAACACAGCTATCCCCAGAAAAGCGTATGTTTCCGGGATCATGCTGCTGATCCCTGGATCGGATGAAGACAATTCTCTGTCTCCTTCCCTGAACTCTTCTCAGAATTTCTGACTGCCTATTCCACTGTTGTTTCCAAAACTTTAGTGCTTTCCAGACTGGTCTACAGCTTGCTCCTACCTTCAGACTTAAGATAGCATTGATCTACACCTTTAACATCTTCAGCGTAGTTTTCTAAGAAAACAGATGATAAACATGTTTATATTATCATATTGTCTATCTGCCAGCTTCTCCTTAATGACTTGCGAACCATAAGCTCATTAACATCTTATTAAAGAGGTGAAAGACCCAGATATAAAATTAAGTCTTTCTATACTTTAGCATAAAAAAAAAAAAAAATCAGCAGCTAGACAGAGAAGAGATCCAATAACAGAACTCCCAACGCTAAGGGAGTGGCAGGCACTACTCTTTATTCAGTTATTTAAATGTTTTGGTTCACCTGCCCAACCTTTACCAGATAAATGTTAAATATCCATATTTACATTAACATTAGTTGTCCTACATTCTCAGCAGAGAAAAATAAGCAAATCAAGAGATTCACTTTATCCTAAAATAGCCTATGGGAATGATCTAGTAGAGGGTTCCTCCTCTCTTTGTCATAGATCAGAGAGCAAAATGCAGAGGTATGGACTGGTTTTGAGTTCACTTCTCTAGATCCACCTATTTTACCTCATCTTACTTTTAGACAGTAACAGGATGCAGTTTTGTTCTTCCCATATCCGAAGAACTGTGTTCTGGTCTATGATCACAAATCCAAGGTGCTAGAGTAAAACAAGGCCAATGGTGCTAAAACACAGTATCTACTTATAAAGCCAAGAATTATCCAAACTAGAAAAGAAATGACAGAATGATTTATTTGTGGCATTATAGAGGAATTTCAAAATAAGGAAAAAAAAAAAAGCTGGCACTGAGAAAATATTGGAGGAGATGATGCCTGAAGACTATGTTGCTCAGGAAGCATCAGAAGAGAGAACGTTTTCCAGTAGCAGAGAGGAGAAAGCCATGCTTCTTCAAGTGTTCTCCCTCTACAACAACACTTTCTGCCAGCAAGAGGCCACCCCAAAAAGCATTCTCTAAAAGCTTGATTTACACCTTGTTTTTGTTGACATTCCATTAACGTTACAGTCATTACATATCTTTACACAGAAATGTGAGGACATGTAACTGGATGTGTCATTCTAAAATTCATTTTCATGCTAATACAATTTCTACCTGTAGACACAACCTCTCTTCATGTTAACAAGAAAATATTTCAAAGAGCTAGAAACAAGTGTAATTGCCTTTAGACAATTTATAATGTCTCACTCAGTTCAAATGCATCAGAATGCATCCTCTTGCTTGTACAAAATACAAATGGAATAATTTAAATTAATTCTATATCATACACTATCTGAAGCCTACTTTCTGGTTACCAAGACATCATTTATTCACATGAACAAAAAAAAAAAAATAATTGTTGACCTTCTCCAGCAATCAGAAATCTGAAGTGTTTTCTTTTCCTGAAAGAAAGTTTGATATTAAGGCAGGTGGCCAGATTAACTTATAGTATTAGTAAATGTATTAGTGATCAAAACTTTAAGTTTTATAGAATATTAGAAGAGTTGAGTGCAGACTTAACAGTGAATTTCAGAGATACTTCAGTCACACTGTCTTTGTTGCATTCCATTTCTGGGCCCTGGTTTAAAGTACGTGATGATCTCTATAAAAGAAACATTACTCAGATTTAACTACATAAAATGGATCCAGAGAATGTAAACAAAGTTCTCTTTATTGTAACCACAATTTGATTCCATTAAGCCCAGAAGCAATATATATGGGCATACATCAGAATAATTTATTTTGTCTTTGGAATTCCTGAACCTCCTTGACCCCAAGGACCTCTCATGCAGTTCTACTTCTCAGACAACTTAACCTAGTCTTAAAAAAAAAAAAAAAAATAAAATCTCTGTTCATATTAGAGTTTCAAGGAACGCTGCACCTGAGACCTCCTCATCACATTCTGGTCTTTTTTTGCTGAGGAATGAGGCAACTTTAGCTGTTATTAGAGCTCCCTTCTCCACCTCTCCTTTTTTACCTTTTCCTTTTCCATTCACATTTGATTCACCTCTCTACCCTTCCATCCAGCCTTCCTTTCCATTCTCCAATTCTTCCATTAACTTCTCCTGTCCTATATTCTCTCTCTTAACCTGCTTCATCTACACTGGTCTATGCACCTGTTGCAACCTTTGCAAGGGTTATAAGTTGGGAGACTGGAAAACCTGAAGATGATGTGGTGGGCTGAGCCCAGCCAGCAGCTAAGCACCCACACAGCTGCTCACCCCCTCATCTTCCCCCCAAGTCCACGCTGCCCCCACAATGGGACGCCGTCCCAGCACCATCCAGTACAAAGAGTAAAGTCATTTAACATGATACGGATTACCTAGCAATTAGGCATCCATTCAAACAAAAGACAATTTGATATAGATCTCCAAGTACAGCTACATATTTCAGAGAAATGTACACACCATAACTGCAAAATGGATAACACTCTAGAAGACAACACTGAAAAGAAGTTAAGATTTAGAGCAGATAGTCAATTCAATAGGAGTGCCCAGTACAGTAATTAAAAAATGTTTGCTGAGATCACCGGATGTAAGAGTGTAAAGTTGTTTTATCTCTCTGTGCCTCATTTGTGATACAGATATTAAAATCACACATCCAGTCCCAAGATACAGTTTTAAAACAAGAGAAACAAGTTATTGACTAGAAAATATATAGCAAAAGACAGAGAATCAAACTTGTCTAGCTTAGCAGAAAAAACATTAACAGGTGACTCAATATCCTAATGAAAGTATATCTCCTGGAGGAAGATGCACGAAAGAGTGGAGAAAGCCAAAGTGACTGGAAATCAACACCACGCACACCCAAACTTGATTTAATACAACTACTTCTTAATTAAGTGATTGATTGATTAAACGGAATGCCAAGGGACATGGTAGATTCATTATCTTTTCACGTTTTAGATCCAATGTGGATTACATTTTGGAAGAAAAGTTTTAGTCAAACATTCACTAACATTTTTGGTGGAACTACTTTTTAACAAGGATAACTGATATAATAGCTTAGGCCAGATAAGCTAAAATACCATTTGGGCCTTTAAATACATAAACTGAAGACATGTCCAATGGCTGAGTCAGAGCATAAAGAAGCCCGAGAGAAGACGCTCAGAATGAATGCAATACTGAAGTTCAAGGAAGTGAAATACGGTATCGCTTGGGGAAATCAAGTTGTACAGAGGAAATAAGTAGGAGGAAATATGTATTGGGTTACCAAGAACATTCAAAGGAAGCACCTCATAAATATGGCAACTAAATGAAAAGGTGATGGTAAGGTCTGCTTTCTGTGGAGAAACACAAAAGATGATGTAGACCAACAATGGAGAGAAGTAGGAGGACACTACACAAGCAAGAAGAACTGCTGACATCTAAAGGTATTCTTTGACTGTGGTCACTGTACTAGAAATACAAAGTATTTGCAAACTGGAAACACACTGCTCAGATATCATAAAAAAAATGGCAACCAACATAGTAGTATCTCTATTATGCCAGAATTATCAACTGTATAATGTAATAATCTTAAGGGATACCGATTTTTCTGAATTTTTTTTTCTTTAAAGAATAAGATTAAAGGGTGTTTTCATATAAATATAAGTAAGCAACTATCTACTTAGTTTCAGTGTCAAGCAAAAACAACAAGCAAATTTAGTCAGAGAACACATTAGCAATAAACATATAAATAAAGGTTTCAAAAGATTCCACTAAATTTATTAGGAACTGGATCAGGCCCAAACTAAATCTAGCATGAATCAAATCTAAGAAATTAAACTATCTAAAAAACCCATCAGCATTTATTCTTCAAAACGTATTCTCATTTGTATAACTTCGCATCTTTGAATCTTTCTTATTTTTCAAATATTAGTGTCCATATTTAGAAAACTAAATGGATTTGGACTAATTTGCAAAAGTGCTGAGCATTTGCAATTTGTCCTGAAAGCAACGTGAAATGCCAGAGCACCTACAGAAGCCTTACAGCATTTCTGCAGATGTCCAAATATGGACTTATCTATTGAACTTCAGGCACCCACAACTGAAAAATGTGGCTTTCGTTTATAATTCTATTATTACATATTAATTTTTATTGCTTTGATACTGTAATTGTAGTTTTTACTTCAGCATCTCTCCTACACTACGCTATCCTGGTCAGCGGACCAAACTCTTTTCATTCATCCCCATATTTCTTTCACATGTTAATACTTTTTAAATTAAATCATTCCCCCTAAACTGACATCACAGATTTAACAGTTACTTCCTGATTAGAGAGGAGAGAAAGATGAATAACTCAGACTTTTCAGATATGTATGAGAAATTTTTCAAAGTATACCTCTTGAACCCCAAAATCCCAACAGTTAAATAATTATAAACCAGACAGATCTTTACACAGAAGTTTTATCATATAATTATGATGCTGATCATTTAGAACTATCCAAAATGTCTCCAGCATTTTTAAACAGCTAAGCAAAGTTATTTTTAAAATCAAACATATGTGCTTTTTTCTGTTTATGTCTTCGGAAAGAACATTCTGTATAATGAAAAACATGACCAAATTTTTCACAGTACATCACTATAAAACCCTATAATTGACTTTTTGGGTTGGTTTACTCTATATCTATTTTTGTCCAAGTAGAAAACAGCAATGATGTGGCGAAAAGACTAAAATGTAGGTCCCATTGCAGGATAAGGCTCCATCCTGATTAGTGAAGAAGTATCATGTTTTTCCTGNCAGCACAGACTCTAGTGATTGCTCTCAGCTTTGGCTGAGAATGACTCAACAGAGCCTTTCCATTAAACAGAATGCAACTCTCCTGATTAAGTTCATTATAAGTTGTCCGAATATGAATTTCCTGCTTTTCAACAACATTCTTCAAAGCTTAGAGCTAAGACTTGCTTGTATTATTATTTTAGCTCAACCTGAAATGACAAAGTGTTTAACATCAACTATTTTCTTTTTCTCAGAAGAAATAGCTTTCTAAAAACACCCCCAATGCAATCAGGGTGGTGACAGTATATTCACCATTTCAATTGCTACTGAGATGACTATGTACATAACTCAATGCAAATGAAAGTCAACTTGAAATAAGTCAGAAAAAACAAATACCGGCACTAAAACAATTTCTCATTTTAATTATTATCCACCCAGTAAAATTTATTTAGATTATGCATTTTACTTTAAACACTATTCTTATTCCTCTCTGAATGGTCTTTAAGCTTTATTATCACAGATTACTTACATGCCCCAATCACAGAGTATAAAGAAACTGTGCAGACACATTTCCAAAGCAGTTCACATGCCAAAGGAAAAAAAAAAAAATCTACTTCTTTCAGAGTTAATTAAAATGAATCACATGGCATTAAACTTTGACTTAAAAGTTTGAAGAAAATACTGTTATCTTGCAAATTGTTTAACGGCAAGATATGCCATAATTGCTCTGAGGTAAATCTTGGAAAAATTGAAGATGACATCTAAATCACAAGCTTGGGAAAGAGGGAACATACCATCCACAGTCAAAAAGAGAGGATAGGTTTAAAGAGGAAAGGTAAGTTATTTCCTTTAGCTCAGAGACTAAGTTAAACTCCAGCTGCAGTCACTAATGTTGTCACTAACATTAGATTCTCCTAAGATTTCAAATAATCTAGGGTCTGATCACAAAATCAGAAGTTCCAAAAGCCAGTTTAAAGTCCTGAAAGTCAGGTGTAGTTTCTCTATTGGGGCGAGAGTCTCTTTAATGGGCTACTCTTACAAATGTAAGACCTAAAGGAGATTACCCTCCCCTAGCCAAGCCTCACTGGATTCTTTCCATGAGCAAAGATGCTGATTTACAAAGGTGAATGCAGGATCTGTTTCAAAGATGAAACATGATAAATTGCATAGAGACCCTAGGACTGACTGATGGATTGGGTTTGTTTCTTTGGTTTTTATTTACTGAAGGAAAAAGGAAGATGACAAAGCTTGTCCTAACAAAATGAAAAATTCTTAGCTGTACTTATTTGAGAAGTTTTAATGACAGAAACATTATACAGAAATGTAACAAGTATACAGTCAATTTTAACTAAAATAAAGTGGTTGTACTCAAAGAAAAAAACAATTAAATCAGCATGTTTAAAAAGAATTAGAACAAAAACATATCTGGGATTTAGGTCCAGCTACACAGCCTGGAAGAGAAGTTCTGGTGTCAGTAATAACACTATCTTACACGAATCACACAAAACAATGTAGAAGTACTTTAAAGACCTGCCCCAGTGACATACACTGTGCAACAAGTACAGCAGCACACATTTATGGCAAAGATTCTGATGGTAACATCAAAGTAACAGGCTGCACTTCATGGCCCTGTTCTCCATGACTTTGAGTATTAAATATGTACTGTTATGAAATACGCTATGGGGGAAGCATGATGTTTCGGGGGAAGGAGGGGACAGATGACAGACTGAGGGGACCAAATATCTATGTCTAAGCGAGTCGGCCTATGCTTCCTTCAAAGGCAGAGGAGAGAAATGTGTTATGATTCATCTGGCTGATTTTAAACACTTATTTTCAAGTGAAGCACTAAATAAAATTGCTTATTTGTCTCTGCCAGCTATAGAAAGAAAGGTTATGCTTACTCTCTCAGGTGCATACGCTGACAATGCAGACATGAAGTTAATGAAATTAATCCCTTTTGCAACAACTACTTAGCCATAAATGAACAGGAAGAGAAGACTCATGCCTGGTTAACATCAGAAATAAAAAGAAAATCTACTTAGAGTTAGAACAGAAGTTTTTGCCACCAATGAGAGGTTTCCCACCGAGGAGGGTCGTGCACTTCAACAAGACCCATCCTCTATCCAGGGGATGCCGTAACAAAAACCAGCAAGGTTCAGACATACACTTTCCTGGAACTGGAAGGCAGTCAAAGCAGTCCTCAGCAACAGACCCAAAAGGTCTTGGAACTAGAACTGCCCCAGTATTTTTAAAACTCTATCCAACTCTAGGGGTTTAAAATATTCTGGGTAACAGAAGGATTCGGAGAGGAAACACACTAAATCTTTTTCTTCATCCAATGGAAAGATCGTGCTCAGTTCTGCTCTTACACAGAAGATATTTCTGTTGGAATTCACAACAAAATCTACTGATCTGTGGATATTTTTAAGCACTGAAAACAGCATAGATTTGCCTTTAAAGCAAATCCCTCACTTGTTGATATCAATCCAGAACAACTGTGTGGAGGGTAAAATACTGAATCAATTAACATAGGATGTAAGTACCGTAAGTCAACAGGAGAAGGGTTACAGAATTATTCCCTCTGTCAGTGCAGAATCTTCTGATGATACCATCAAAACCATGAGATACCGTATTGTCACACATCACCTGTACGTCATGGCCCTGATAAAATGCAGAAAAACTTCATGGAACTTCTTCACTCTCTCTGTTGAGTTCCAAAGAACAGAACCACTTATTTCCTTCTAGAATGTAGCCCAACTCTCAGATTATCCACTAATTGAAAGAAATAATGTTCCCATAGAATGTATTTATATCGTGTAACTCATTTGCAGTTGATGATGTTGAGGACAAGTTAGCAAGACAGAAAGATAAGCAAAGGGCAGTCTTAGAAAAGACTAAATGGGAGACTCAAATTTCCACTAACCTGCCTTACAAGTGTAACATCCACCAATATTAAGTACAGCTGCTACTTAAAAAGGGAAGATGAACTCACTAATCTCTCAGTATCCCTTTCCAGCACTACTTGTCATGCTAAGAAACAAGTCTTATGCAACTGCACTGACCAGCCATCTACCACCCCTAACCCCCTTACTTTTGTCAAATTTTTCTGAAATGGGCCAATGCAAAGGGGTAACAGTGATGCAGAAGTTATGTAAAAATAAACTGTTGTGTAAAGAAAAGAGCCTTAAATCAGCTGTGATGCAATTCCTTTGCCAAATCAAAGCAGCGAAGACTAGAGCTGGAGCTTCTGGACAAGAGAAAAGTAGGACTCAAACATCAAGAAAAGTTCATTGAATAATATGTTCAATGGTTTTATAACTGAATGCTTACATGGACAACAATTATCCATTAGTACTCAAACATGTCTTAGATCCTTGAGAGCTAATATTAAAACATGTTTTGAAAGAAATACAAACCTCATGATCTGAGGTTTAAAATTTTATCTCAGTATTAAGGATTACAATGAGACCTTGGAAAGCTAATTATCCCATACATCTACTGCAAAGCTTCTTTCATCTTTCTCTAAAACATGTGGTGATGGCCATAATACAACACAATACCTCAAGTTAAAGATGAATTAAAGAATTCCTGAATTCCTGTTATATATAACTTATGAAATATGCTTGTATTTCAGAAACTTAAATCACTAACTGATGGTCGGGTGGTTTTTTTTCCCCCCATATGAACAAGCTATCGCATAGCTGTCCTCTTTCACAATTCTTATACTTTCTTCTTAAGTAACCAATTCTGTCCGCCTCTACAGATACAATACTGAAATACACAAACAAGAGACTCGGTATGGGTTTTTTTATAAGAAGCCATAAATGTCTCCTGATTAAGCGCTTTGTTTAAATTTTAACAAAGCTATTTTATTGCTAATTCTGAAAAAAACAGCCCCGTATATTTGCATGATACTTATTTGAAACTACTAATGACACCACATATACCCCCAACATTATGCTACTTGTCTTGCTCAACCCATACTCCAGGCTTTTCCAGAGATTAGCAAGTATATCTGGCTACAGTGTTTTCAGTTTAACATTCTTTCAAAACATTCACACTGCTACAATAATTAAACAAATAGAAAAATATAACGGCATTTTGGCAAAATCCAAACTAATTTGCTATTTAAAACAGGGCTGTGTTTGGTTTTAGTCTTATGCTATTACAGTACTATCAGAGACCTAAAAGGTCTATAAAGCCTATGCATTGAAATAAATGTTATCTTCCTTTTGAATTAGAAAAAAATATAACAATTTCTTCTCAGATATTCTCCTTAGCCACACTGTAATGTCAGCCCACGTCACCGAATATTCAGATAAGCATGCGTGTACACTGCATGGGCTACCCCCCAGAAGGTTGTCATGCAACGAAAATTTCATCCTGCCATCCAGCCCTGTAAAGTAATTTCTCAAAATATAAAAATACATTTGACAACCGCTTATCTGAAGTTTCATTATCACTTGAAAAAAATCTGACCACCTTAAAATATTTTTGGGGGATGTGGGGTGTTTATGGGCAGGAGGGGGAGGAAAGGAAGTCTACAGTTAAGCATGCCTTCCTACAGATATTCCATTTTAAATCTAAGAAATATAGATAGGAAAAGCAGCTCAATTACCTTACAAATCACGCTGACAGAGGTGTAGGCTTTTAAATAATCACATGGCAATGCAGAAATCAGCAGTCAGGCCACAAAACTGGTACCTCACAAAACTCTTTAATGGATGAGAAAGAGGAAGGGGAAGTTAAAAATTTTTACCTCCTACTTCTGGAAATAATCAGGATTCAGGGAAAACAGGACTGAGTTTCATGCAACCATTAAAGAACCACCTACAATACGTGTGGTCCTTCCGTAATCCAAAAACACAGTATCAACACTTTAAGAATAGAGTTCTGAATATACTTTGGATGTGATTAGATACATTTGCACCAATCAATCTTTCAAAAGGAAGTTTTGATTTGAGTCTACTGTGCTGAAATATTTGAAAAAGAAAACATTAAGTGTTTGAATATAATCATCATAAACTTGTGACGATATAAGGGTAAATCAGTCCAGATGGCCGTGTGATAACATTTTGTGTTTCTAATCTATAAAAAGATGGATAAAGTTCACCCTCAGGCATGTATAAAAGCATGGTTGTAATCTAAGATGATAAATGCTGGATTCAGAATTGAAATAAAAAAAAAATCAAATAAATGTTTAATAACATACGCACATTATGGTTTCGCTATATTTTGCCTATCATGTTAAGAGTTATTATAAATTATCAACTGCAATGGTATATTTTGAAACTTTACTGAAGCTTTTTTATTACTAAGCACACCTTAAGGCGCAAATTTGTTCATACCCAAGGATGAAATGGAACCAAATTTATGCCCAAAGTATGGTTTTATCAAACCATACTTCCAGAAAAAAAAGTAGGATAATAGTAAATATACAAGTGAATCTCTCCCAAAAGACAGTCATTTTACATAAGTTAATAGAATTTTAGTAGGCTTAACACCATGGGTAATCACATAGCTTTCAAGGGGACTATTTCCTTTTGAAAAGGACTACAGGATTAAGGTGTAGATTATTAAAACCAACATTTTCCACACTTTTTGAAGTGGTAATCCCCTTGCCATTCGAAGCCTCGCTTTTATGATACATACAGCTATTAAGGATAGGAGAACGTGGTTATCAGAAGGAGTCAACATGGACTCACCAAGGGGAGATTGTGCTTGACAAACCTGATAGCCTTCTGTGATGGCATGACTGGCTGGGTAGAGGAAGGGAGAGCAGGGGATGTTGTTTACCTTGTCTTCTGCAAGGCTTTTGACACTGTCTCCATAACACCCTCACAGACAAGCTAAGGAAGTGTGGGTTGGATGAGAGGACAGTGAGGTGCATTGAGAACTGGCTGAATGGCAGAGCTCCAAGGGTTGTAATCAACAGCGCAGAGTCTGGTTGGAGGCCTGTAACCAGCAGTGTTCCCCAGGGGTCTGTGCTGGGTCCAGTCCTGTTCAACATATTCATCAATATCCTGGACAAAGGGACAGAGTGTACCCTCAGCAAGTTGGCTGATGATACCAAGATGGGAGGAGTGGCTGATACCCCAGAAGGCTGTGCTGCCATTCAGTGAGACCTGGGCAGGCTGGAGAGCTGGGCCAAGGGGAACCTCATGACATTCAACAAAAGCAAGTGTAAGGTCCTGCATCTGGGGAGGAACAACCCCGTGCACCGGTACAGGTTGGGGGTTGACCTGCTGGGAAGCAGCTCCGCTGAGAAGGACCTGGGAGTGCTGGAGGACAACAGGGTGACCATGAGCCAGCAATGTGCCCTTCTGGCCAAGAAGGCCAACGGTGTCCTGGGGTGCATTAAAAGAAGTGTGGCCAGCAGGTCGAGGGAGGTTATCCTCCCTCTCTCCTCTGCCCTAGTGAGGCCACATCTGGAGTGCTGTGTCCAGTTCTGGGCTCCCCAGTTCAGGAAAGACAGGGAACTACTGGAGAGAGTCCAGCGGAGAGCTACGGAGATGGTCAGGGGACTGGAGCATCTCCCTTATGAGGAAAGGCTGAGAGACCTGGGTTTGTTCAGCCTAGAGAAGAGAAGACTGAGGGGGGATCTTATCAATGCTTATAAATATCTAAAGGGTGGGTGTCAAGACGATGGGGCTGGACTCTTTTCAGAGGTGCCCAACGACAGGACAAGGGGCAATGGGCACAAGTTGGAACTTACAAAGTTCCACCTGAATATGAGGAAAAAACTCCTTCCCTGTGAGGGTGCCAGAGCAGTGGAACAGGCTGCCCAGAGAGGCTGTGGAGTCTCCTTCCCTGGAAACGTTCAAACCCTGCCTGGAGGCGGTCCTGTGCCCCCTGCTCTGGGTGTGCCTGCTCAAGCAGAAGGGTTGGACGGGATGATCTCCAGAGGTCCCTTCCAACCCCTACAGTTCTATGATCTAGCTTTCAATAGGCCAATTCTTACGAAAAGACCAGGCAAAAATCATTAAGATGATCATCAGCTGGAGCACAAAATATCATCATTCAAGGAACTAGGCTTAAAAGTGTTAACAAAATAAAGAAGACATTTAAATCGGGGGAGGCAGGGTCAGGGAGAGGAATCTGAAAAACCTCAGATTGACTACCTTGATAAAAAGAAACTGCAAAATACCTTACTGTTTTAAAGATTCACAGTGAAATACTCATGTTTGAATGACCAATTTATTACAAATCAAATTAATATTACTGAGGTTATATGGTTTTGAAAAAAATTCTGAAGTACAGCCTACTTACTTTTATAAGCATAAGCAATTAGAGTTCTTAAGTTTCTGCATCCTGATTTTACACCGGTTATTTATGTTAAAATAACATCAAATCTTTGAAGATTTGGTGACTTTTTTCCCCATAGTAATACACTTAAACAGTGTGTAGCACTATAATCTGGATAATAGTATCAGTCTATCTATACACAAAAGCTTCAGAAGAGGGATCTGTACAGAGATCAGTTGCACTCTGTAAAGGCCAGTAGTGAATTCTTAGGGAAAGCCCCAACTTGGTTTTCTCTCCAACAGACCTAAAGTTTAGCCTAAGGTTATGACTAGATAACTGTGTTTTGTAGCTGTAAGATAAACCTCACCTCCATGATCTTCTCTTACTCCTTTTTAAGCTACTATAATTTTTGGCTTCTGCAGTACCTTGTGGCAATGAATTCATGAATTCAACAATTTAATTGCCCACTGTTAAAAAAAAACTACTTCCTTGTGTTCATTTTCAGCCTGCCATCTGATAATTTAATTAGGTGCCCCTAGTTTTTGTTATGAAAAAGGGAAATAATTGTTCCCATTCACTTTCTCCACATTGCTCCTAATTCTAGATTTCTATCACATTCCCCTCCCAGTTGCCTCTTTCCAGGCTTTAGCACCCTGACAATTTAGTCTCTCCTTGTACGGAATTCATTCAATTCTCTTCTAATTCTAGAATATTGTTTTTATAATAGGGTGAGCACAACAGCAGAACTACTAGTAACAGTTTTCCTCAGATACCCTTAGTTCCCTTAAAATCTAAACAATTTTTGACAACTACTAAGCCTCAACTACTAAGCTTTGAGAACTATCCACTGTGACTCTCGGATCTCCTTCTATGAAAATTAACAGCACAGAGTTCACGCATATGATTTCGGATTTATCAGCAATGGATTTCACCTATTTTATCACCCACTCAATTCTGTGAAAACCTAGGGTCTCTCCACAATCACCATTTGATTTCAGTGCTCTAAATAACTTTCCTGTCAGCAAGCTTTCTCACTTCTCCAAGATCCTTGGTAGATCTCGCAAGTAACTTTCTTCTAGTGTGAAAATAAACTATTCCTACCCTTAATTTCTCATCTTTTATTTAGCTGGTATCTTGTAAGAGGTTCTCTTCTTTATATCCACAACATTTTATAAAGCTACTGAGACACTGAAGCTACTAAAAAGCCACTAAGCAATTTACTGAAAAGATTAAAACTACTGGGGTACCACCAAATTCCATGCCGATGTTGCATGGAACTTAGTTCTTAGCAATAAGACAGAACCTGAACACATGCAGTTTTGCAGTTCCTTTTTAGACAGGATGTTCAACAGAATTTATAATTAATTTTGTGTTGAAACAATGTGCAGTTTTGACATTTAATTGATAATCACTGATTTTAGACATTCACTCATTCTTCCAAGAAACCTTATTTTTAATCAATAGCTATAGTCATTACATAAATCCTTATTTTGTGCTATATACGGAACAAGCAATAATAAACTACATTGAATTAAAAAATGTGAAGAGCAGAAATGTTTATTATTTTCAAGTATTGCTACTTAATGTATTCAAACAGTATTCAAAGCACACAAACGGGAGTTGCATATCATGAATACAGGATACCAAAAAAGGGTAATCAGCTCTCACATGATGATTGAATTTTGTGTTAAGCCATGAATGATCTAAATTGAAGTTACATAAACAGAAAACTAATGCCACTGGCAAACAGCCCCGTTCTGTAACATTCTATTTGAGAATCACTGGTTAAAGAAAGAGAGACGCCGAGCTTTGACAAAGAACGATATGGGAGATGACATCAACTTCTTTTGGCAAATGAGCTCAGCGTGCCAGCTAGCTGACAAATTAGCTTCTAAAAACCACTAACAGTAGCTTACAAAGTCACAGCTGTTATCCTGTTTTGAACAACAAAATGTTGATCTCAGTTGAAATGTCTAGTTTTACAGAAGATTTGTAAGTGCCCTGATTTTTNATTTTTTTCTTTTTTTTTTTTTTTTAACAAAGCAGTAAGTTAGACTGAGAAAAGCACAAGGGACAGGCAATGACTGTACTCTGATGACTCCACGGTGATGTTTAATAGACAGGATTAAGTATACTTGCTTATGTTCTGCACCCTCCTTAAATTTAAAAAAATCCCTAGAGTTCCAGGCTCAGTAACAACATAAATCTACAAATATGAGAGTACCATAGTCACTAGAATTTCTTTAGCAAACTCAAGCAGTTCCCAGGATATTAACGTTGATAGTGGGAAGAAATGCATCAGAAAACCTGGCATCAGAAAACTTGTAGGAGATTCCATTAGGGGAGTTAAATCAATTGAAATATACTAATACTCTACTAAACAAATATTCTACAATGCTGACTGGTGGACGAAGTAAAAAAAATTGTAATATTACATTGCACTTCAACTATTTAAGTCATGTAAATCTCCACTTTTATGGTAAAACATCAGGCAATCTCTATTTCTCAGTTATAGGGGACTAAAAACTCTATTAAACACAGCAGAGACAATCTCAGTTTTAACGTTGGTACTCCTATGACCTTCATAATAGGTATTTTACCATCCCTCAAATGACATAAATTAAATTTATTGAAGTATTAAAAAAAATAAAAAGAAAACTATCATTCACATTTTACAGATGACAGACTGAAGGACAGAACAGTTTATGTAACTCCCTGAAGGTTCAAAGAGAAGTTTGTGGTTCAGCCCCATAGCTAAATTCACCCCTCAAACACCAGCCTAGAGCCCTTTGCCACTATAGCATTCTCTCTGCTTTTTTATAGCTCTTTTACCTCCATAGAATTGCAATAACTTCAGCATAATCACCCCTGATTTATGGTAAATGAAAGAAATAACCAAGCCAAGTTCAAGTGACTAGCCCAAAGCCAACAAAAAACCCACTGGTCAAAGCCTGGATTGAAACTTCTAAGACCCTGTGTTTATACATCTAATAAAGATCTTTATTCAATAATGCTACAAGGCCTGTTTCTATAAACACACTTTCATATTTTTTCATCTTTAGTTAAAGTAGAGATAGTATAATAATGAAATAAGGCTGTAGTCATGTTAAGAGCTGAACACAACCACATATTTTCAACAGCAAGTCTAGTACTTATTTTGGATCGGGTACTACCAACACCCAAATTCAGACCCAGAATCAGTCTGTCTCCCATACGTACTTGTAAAACAGATATTAACTTGATTACCTCTTAAACAAGCATGAAGGAGGATTGAAGAAGCTAGTAATTAATATCTGAAAACATAAACCAGCAAGTTCCGTTAACAAATACCCTGTTTGTTAACAAAGTGAAAGCAGCAATACAGAAAACAGAAGAAACATTTTTCTCCTTATTTTCTTGGTCCTCTCTCCACAGAAATATGGGAATTCTGGAAAAGGAGAATTATGCTGTACAGACTTCTATACAGCCATCAAAGGAAATATAAAAAAGAGAAAAAGGTATATACAATGTTTTCATGATCTTCCCACAGTCTCACAGAAAGAGTGGCTTTTCTTTATCCTCAACACTTTAGTCCCTCTCCACACCAATCTCACAGATCAGTAACTTGCAAATGAAAAAAAAAAGGTACATCAGAATCCCTAAGAGGTATTTCAATACTCTACTTCTCACTAAACCCAACACTTCTGAGTTTGTTAATCAAACATCTCAATGTAAGACTGTGGTAAAATGAATCCATGCCTCTTGAGAGTAAATCAGTGCCCTAAACAATGAAGCATCTTTTTAGGTCTTGATCTGCATATGGCTTAGTTCAAACGCAGCTCCTGTGCATGAAATATATCAAGTAATCATCAAAAGGTCAGTGTTGGCATGAAAGCTGCTGAAATAATCAAATCCTTAAAACCTTTTTTAAGCAAGATACAAACTGTTGAGATGGAAACATCATCTCAGGACCCATCAGCTTACCTCACCTTGCCCTGTTTTACACTGAAGTTGACCACAGGGAACACTGCCATCTCTCACCCATGAGCCACCTGCAAGTTATCCAACAGCCTACAGAGTCAACGTGTCAGGAGTTTAGGCCATGTGACGATTCTGGTATTCTACCAATGGAATTCCAGAACCAATGGGTTCTACTCAGTGGAACCTATAAGAAGTTGCGTATGTTCTTGATCATAAAAGTGGACATGCTGAGTTCCAAATTGTTAATTTTATGTTTTGAAAACAAATACAATGAAGCTTATCTATGAACAAGAATAAAGAAACATCATACTAGATCAGAACAACACTCCATCTAACCATGCCCCCTTTTAGGAAGTGATCAGTGATTATCCATTCCTTGTTTAAGCCACGGTATTTGTTTTGTAGAAGTTCATATGTCCATCACTAAAGAAAACTAGCTGTTTAAACTTACAGATGTATAGACAAAGCTAAGCATCTTCACAAGAAGTACACCCTAGTTGTTTACTGTAGAGTGACTAAGAAGTTTGGGTTTTGTCTTTTTTTTTTATTTTATTCTCTCTGTACCTCCACCAAACTATATATCTCATACAGAAAATAATATATTTCTCCCAAGGGTACCATGAAGAAAATAAATAATGAATATTTGTTAAGTACTCTCATAGTGTGACATGCCACAAAAGAGCACATGAATGTTACTAATTCTTCTTCATAGTAGAGTTTGAATACTCTGCAGGAAAGATGGCAGACAGCCATATAATGAGCAATGAATGATAAAAAGAAAATCACTGAATAACTAACTCTGAAGTGAGTAGTATTCATTCCAGGCAAAGAATGAGTCAGGAGTTCTAGGGACAAGAAGAAACGCAAACAATTAACATTGTATTAGAAGGTAACACGTACAATGGGGCTGTACTAAGGATCACTGGAAACCTTAATTCTAGCATTTCTATGCTAGTTTCATCAACTTATTCTTCCAGTGTAGAGTTTAGCTGAACTTTTTTGGCAGAGGAACACAGATTTTAAGGGGGGAGTGCGGACAGGATGGGACACCAAAAAAACCACCCTATCAGTTGGCAATAGTTCTATTTGCAAGTTCTTCAGATTTTACCTCTAAATTAACAGGCAATCTTGTAGAAAATCTTTACTATCTATCATCATACATCCAATCTAGAAATAGTTACTAATGAGACTTGAAAGGAAAGCACTCAAAGAATTAGTGTTCTGTAAAATTCATTAATTCTAAAAATGTATCTGGGCATAATAATGTCATGTAATTAATATCTGACTCTCTCAGTTTATTTCAGTTATTCAAAAGGAAAAATAAGCTTAAATTACTGTAGTTCCTATACACAGATAAAACAGATATTTTCTACCCACATCAGAAAATGAGAGGATTGAATTGCATTTAGTTATGAATTGGATTTGTTCTTCAATTAAATGAGAAGAAAAATAAATCATACTGAAGCTAAATGACAAACCAAATGCTATTCCATTGTAATTTTGTCCAAAAGACAACTAAATTTGTTATTTCTTCAACTCTTTGATCATTATGTTTAGCTTGTAAAGATGCCACTTACTACTGCAAATACTCCATTTCTAAACAGACTGGTATCATTTTTCCTGAAACTGGAATATAAACATTCTGCTGCAGAGCTGCTTCAAACCCACACTGGGCAAAACTGGACTTAAAAAGCAGGAAAACATTTAGGATTTTCATTAAAAATAAAAATAAAAATGGACAACAATTACAGATTTTACAGAATGAGCAGGATAAAGATAGCAAAATAAAACTGCATATTCTGCCTTATTCCCAAACCTCAACTGTTACTGAAGGCTTGGGGTTTTTTTTAAATAAGAAAAGATATACTCCACCTATGAAGACATAAACGCACAAAATGTGAAAGATAAAGGTTAGCTCATTTTACGCTTTACAGAGAATACAGGTATTTCCAAGGGTCCCAACCTTAAAGCCCATGCTGGAAGAATGAACTCCATCTCTCGAAAAGCCACACTTCCTTTAGTGTTGGGGCTTTTGGCAACGCAGCAAACTGCCCAGGGCACTGCGTGATCTTACAAAAAGATCTGGCAGCACCAGTCTGTATATCCCCCTGGGTTCCCAAATACATGAATAAGTCTGGCTACAAGAACCTGCTCCGGCAGCATCATTACAGAGTAAGAAACCCAGAGGAGATGAATGTCACAGAGAACATAACTGGCCTCATCTAATGGATTTTGGTACACAGTAAACATTATAGGAATTAATCTATAATGTAGATGCCACACCCCTAAAATACAGCTTTCTTCAAAATAGCAAGCTTATAAAGTACAAAGAAATTTTATTATTCCATGCAAATATTAACCAATCAACATGCTTTTTGATATGCAAGTATGTGAAACAGATTTGTTTGATTCTTGAACTAATCTTTGGACAGAGTGATAATCTTGAGCCCAAAGTGTTTTCAGGCCCAGAACAACTGAAAAACACCACTCCAGAAGCAGAATGTTCTCAGAAAAGGGATTTAGAAAGTGCTAGAGAACACTGTTTATCAGCCTGGACTAATTTGTGACTAAGCTGACAAATTTTCTATCAAAACTGGTTTGTAGCGCTCCTGTTCCAAAATACTCCTATTCCAATCATGAACAAGGAATTTGGCCATACACTTCGAAAACCAATCTGGGTACTGAGTGCCCACTCATTGCTATGGCCCATCCTCATACATGCTGTAGTCAGTAGTAGGCAACACCCAATATTCTCTAGGCTGTCCACTATCACCTTTTTATGCCAAAACGCAGAATTTTATCCTGCTTAGCATCTTTGACCCTCACAGTACATACAGCCAAGCGGCAGAACCAGAACCTGTGTTTGCTCTTGAAATGGAAACGCAACATTTCACTTCGATTGTAGGCTGGGTCTCCCAAGTTAAAATCACCCAACTGTCAATACTCCGCAGAGCTAATTGGTTTGGGTGCCTACTGGACACTTCCCTCATAGAGCTAACAAGTAGATACAGTGGATTACCTTCTTATAACAAATGAGTATTTTGCCATCTAAACAGAACAGAAATAAATGGTTAAAGTAATAAAATATCTTAAATATTAAAAAATAAATAACGAATACACTGTCTTATGCACACAGAACATTTCCTCAAAGCTTGCATTATTTATCTTAGAAGTTACAGGTCTGGATTCTGGCAACCAAACCACAGGGTCTCTCTAAAAAATCAGCCCTGCTTCCTCACTTTTGGGGTTGGAAGGTCAGAGAAGGGGGAGGTATGACTGGAAGGAAAGACTGTAATTCATTTTCATATTTCTTTTCTTCACTACCATGATTCAGTTATTAAGCAGTCTGTTACTTAAAGCATGACAAAAAAAATCTTAAAAAGAATCGACACCTGCTTATCATAACATCGGTGAATGGACTGGCTACGACTATTGCCTGCTTTCTCCTGTAGGTGTGAAAAATCAACCAACCAACTCTCCAGCACAGAACACATCACGCGTTGGAAGTTTAATACAAACATCTCTCGTACTCTTCACAACCTCACTTAGGCTTGATTCTCTTCTATTCTTCTTCAGGCATACCTATACGGGCCATATTAAGTACTGTGCAAAGACAGCCAATTTACTCCAAACGAGCTCAACACCACACTGAACACAGTTTGGCTGCTTGCAGTATCTGAACTGGTTATTTCAGAACAAACTGGGTTTCACATTGCCTGGGAGACTGGAGAGCAATTTTCTCCTATGTATGCTGTCACCATGAAAAGACGTGCATTGTTTTTCTTCTTCATCCCACTTCAGTTTCTTCATTTCTCCTCACCTTCATCTCTACAAAATGGGAGCCATACTGTTAAAACAGAAACTCATTAAAAACAAGAATTTCTTTCTAACTCTCCTCCTTCCAACTTTATACCTTCCATTCCCCTCTCACTCTCTTTTCAACTCTTTCTCATGAGTGATGATCTTCAGATCTCTTCTCCAACAAAAAACCACAATACATTTTTAATTACAAAGGAAAGCTTAGACTGTTGACAAGCTGTGGAAAAGATGATGATCCAGGTACTAAATTCTTAAAAAAAAAAAAAAAAAAAAACAAAAAAGAAAAAAGGACGTAGAGAGTAAATGGGAGAAAGGATGAAACTACCTCATTTTACTTTTTTTTTCTTCAGGACTAGGGATCTCAAACTTATACAAGCATCATAAACAGCACAGAAATATTTCAACTTGCATTCACTGCATAAGGAAATGTTACAGGGTTGGGTTTGTTTTTTTTTTCCAAAAATAAACAGAAGCAACTGTGATGATCAGGCATCATGCTCAAGTTCAAGCAGATAATAAGTCCAGCCAATTGCACAGAGTAACTAACACTCTTCATACTAGAATATGAGAAGAAAGTTAATAATAAAATTATAACCAATACTCTCCCTTCTCCATGAAATTCTTCAAATCACTCATTTTTATTACAGTTCATTATATGGGTTTTTTCCCCTCCTCCTTTTTCATACTTATATTAAATGGCTAGCTGCATATATTTAATTGTATACTCCTCAGGGCAGTGACTATTTCCTTAATTGTCTGTAAAGTCAGTCCACTGCTATAAACAACAGTACTATGCAATGTTAAGTAATAAAAAAATGAGTAATGTTTTGCTGAGAAACAGTTGTGCATTAATTATGCAAGATAATCTGGAAAATAGAGACACGGGGAAAAAACATATCGTTATGAATCCATAACTTTAAAGCATCACTAGCCAATGAATGGTTTATGATATTCCATTTCAGTATTATATTTAATTTCTCTTGGGGTATTTAAAAAACATCTGTTCTGAAAGTTACCGAATGGGTATTGTTTACTCAAATTCTACAGGGTGCAACCCCCTTCTATACTGTCAGTTAAACATACAATATTTTAAATACACGTTATGGAGTCAATTGTTGAAGGAGGCACTTAGAATGCAAATAATATTCTACACATTAAAATACACATGAAAAATACTGTCCAGGAGTTATAACATAAATCAAATACAGTTTCTAAATTCAGTATTTAATAACTAAGCAATTTAAAAAAAAACATTTCGTTTTTATTACTTACTGAACTAATTTAATGTCT
>WEKW01021560.1:21483-59342 GCA_013389905.1 Sula dactylatra | reverse complement strand
CAGTTCCCCGAGAGGCATATCGTGGAAGATTCCAGTGTTTCTGTTTACATCTCTGACACTCCTGAACTCACTGAAGCTAGTAAGTAGTGCTAAGTGGGTGCCAGGCAGGCTCCTGAATTAAGAACTTGATCCCTGTGTGTAGCAGAACAACTGTAGACACTAGTGCAACTGTCCAGAACGTAACTACACTACATGTAAATATCTAGTTTTTGGGGATCTACTTTGTAGTGAAGGAAGAGATACTATCAAATTCATTTTGCTGTAAAACAGATACATAAAATAGATCTAGATTAATTGCAACCTGAAAGTATATATTTCTCTTTGATTGTAAAGAAAGTCTGTGGAAACCAGCTCAGATGTAGAATGTCTCTGCAGGGTGAAGTGATTGCCATCTAGAGACTCTCAGATGCAAAGCTCATTGTACTTGCAGATTTCTAGGCAAAAAATTGTTCACTGTTGTGCTTTCACTGTGTTGAAGGAAAGATCATTTTTGGGGAAAAAAAGTATCAAAGGATTCTTGACTTATATCTACTTTGAAAAGAAACTTTGCAAGAACTGTATTATTGCCTAACTGCTTGACTAGGTAAGAATAAATTTTATTACAGTTTAGCATTTCTTCATCACCTACTCTAGAGTAAAGTTGCATTTAGAACTTCAGAAGCTCTTTGTAGAAACAGAATGAAAAACAAATCAACTAAAATTAGTTTTCACTGGATGTCTGGGATAAGAATCCCACAAATATGCAGACATATAAGGAAATTTTCCATACTTCTTTGGAAAAAAAAGTTCACATAATATATAGAATTCTGAGAATATAAAACCACCAAACAATAAGCAAAATATTTTGTAATGTTCAGTGAGATTACAAGCCTCAGGAGAGATTTGTTAATGGTTAATTGAAAAGTGGAAAATGAGCAGGGCCACAAATAAATAATAAAATTCCGCTATTTGAAAACAGCAGAACTGTCTTAGTGAGTACACTATACTTATTTCTTCTGTCAGATTAAACAGAGGATTTGTTAATTCTGTTGTCCAATACAACAAAAATGAATAAATAACATTATTCAGATATTCATAGTTCTTTCACCATTGTGGTTTTATTTGCAAAGCTATGATGGTACGCTACACTAATGTTCTAAAATACAACAACAAACAGATATTTTTAACCAAATAGTGCATTAATCTTTTCTGTTTCTCAAGCCTGTTATTGGCAAGGCTAAGATCTGGATGTAAATAGACGAGGATGGAAATCCAGCTGCAGATCATTAAAATAACAAACATTGTATGCAGCAGAGAATTAAAATATTTCTTCATATTTTTTTCATAATATAGTATATAAAGTAGTTCCAGTTAAGGATTTACAGATAAAGCCTGTATCTTAATCCACATAAGAGAACTAGCAGTCAGCATGAAGCAGACATCACCATAAGTATATAGTGATTTAATTTGTGTTCCTATCTAAGAGGGAATAAGAAGGTTGTCTTCATTCTCTTACCTTGTACTGTGCTTAGTAACTTCTTTTTTCTGGTAAAGTTTGGCTGACATAATTGAAGATCTACAACAATTTTATTAAGGGTAAAATGACATACTTTTAACAAGCCAAAAGAAGTGAAATGCAATTTGAATTAAACTTCAATCCCATCTTTTCTAAACACCATTTCTGAAAGTATCTTAGTGAATTTGCATCTAAGTTTATGTAAAACACTATTTTATCTCATGCAGGAGTGTCTTTACATGTTTCATGCTACTACCAGAAATTATTTGATATAATCTGAAAATGTGTAAATAGCCTAATAGATTATTAAATTTAAGGTAATGAATACAGTATTATGCAATAATTTGGCTCTTCTAACAGTAGAAAATCAAGAACCATTTAACTGATAGACATCTAATAGCTACATAGTTGTTCTATTTCTGTTCAAGGTTAAGTTATACAGAAAAAACCTACATCAGTTAGAGGAAACTCCTTGTGAAGATGTAGCGTTGCTTTCCACAGGCATCAATATCTGAAAAGCCTTTTGAATGGTTTTCCAAAGCTTTTGTTGTGCAGTTACAAAGGTGTCTACCTGAACTGCTTCAGCTATCTCCTGTTGGGAGCTCATTCTAACTGGTTGTTTAGGTTTACCCAGGCATGCTCTCAAGGACATTGCTTAATCTTGCCTTGTTGTAAGTTCCACTTACAGAAGGTTGATAAAGGAGGTCATTTTAACCTCTTTTTGCCCCAAAATTTACAGCAAATTTGAAAAATTATACTGAATATTCAGAGATTATTGAATTTTATTTTCCTTTTTCTCAGAGTTCTTGCTCATCTCAGTAATGTTACTTACAGGTAGTGAAGATGTCCATCAGACTTTGTCAGGTTTTGATTAGTCTGCAGGAAAAGACCTAAATATTAATACTAGGAGGATATGTTTCCTGTGATACTAACTCACCAATTAAAGCTTACTTCTACATGAATGAATAACACTTAGTTTTATATGATATGGAAATTATGCAAGGAGATATTAAGATGATGCAATGTCTAACAATATTATTATAAAGTCTGGCTATTACATATTATGCAGCAGCTACTATGAAATCTTTAATCTTTGATTTTGAATAACTACATGACAAGGTTTTGGACATGGAAAATATACAGGAAGTATTCAACTGAGAAATAAGACACCAACACCTAACTGCTACATTCAGCATCTAAGTTCAAAGTCAGAGCCCCAAACAAATAAACATCCATGATGAAACCTGAATTCCCAAGGAATCTAAAAACACCACCATGAATACCAACTTTACAGCTACTGGGAGCATACAGAATTTCTCAAGTCTGAAAAATAGCAAGCAGCTCAATGACAATTTTAAGCCTACATACCAGCACCATTCACAGATGAAACTGTCCTTTTTCCTAACTTATGTGTAGGAGCAACTACATGGAGCAACTTTACAATTTCTAGTGTGAGAATCCAGGACTTGCCTCTCCTAACTAAGTGCTGTAAACTCCGGTCTATAGAAACATCTGGTTCTATATGAATAGATAAGCATTTTAGGTTGACAATTTTACCAAAGGGAGTGAAGAACACACCTGTTTTTCCTTTCTAAATTTGAACATAAGGAAAGTGGATGTCAAAATGGCCTTGATAAAGTCCATTTGACTCAATGAGATTACTTTGTTTTAAATTAATTTTTGCTTACAAGGCTGGAAAAAGCTTATATCCCATC
Source organism: Sula dactylatra (assembly GCA_013389905.1). Lineage (NCBI taxonomy): Eukaryota > Metazoa > Chordata > Aves > Suliformes > Sulidae > Sula > Sula dactylatra. The sequence goes on along the minus strand of WEKW01021560.1, from coordinate 56,132 downwards.
ATAACCTACATTTCCATTGAACAGTTAAATTGACCTTCAAATTTAAGCATCTTTTTAAACCTAAAATGCTCATGAATGCCTGGTATGCACTGATGTCTCATGACAGCTTTTTGTGCTGCAGAAATAAAGCAAACTAACAATCCAACATGACTGTTTCTTGGAGACTTGTGGTAGAAACATTCTGTTGTAGCCACGTGGCAGAGTGCTGCAATGTCATGATGGGAGTCCCAGGTTTGGTACTTGAATTAAAACATCACCTATATTTCCTCTTGTGGTCAAAGAGAAAAAGAAACATGCATCCAAACAAACTGAAAGAGGAGCTTTTGTGTTGGGTGTCCATGGCAAGGTGCTGGCAGCAGGGGGCTTCAGGGCTTTTGACAGAGGAGGCCAGGGGCTGCCTGGTGCCACACAGAGCCGGTTCCACACTGTTCCAGATGGTTCTGCAACAGACCCACTGCAGCACACAACTGAGCCCCTCAGCTAAGCTGGTGGCACCTCTGTGAATGTATTTATGAAAGGGCAAAACCACCTCCCAGGCAGAGGAGGAGAGAAAGGAATACAGTGAGAAACAGCGGTGTGAACACAAAGATCAGAGAAGGAGGAGGAAGAGATGCTGCAGGTTCCAGAGCAAGTGCTTCCCTGCAGCCCATGGAAAGGATCAGAGGGGAGCAGATATCCACACTGCAGCCCATGGAGGACCCCACGCTGGAGCAGGTGGACATTTCCTGGAGGATCTGCAATCTGTAAAAAGTCCATGCAGAAACAGTCTTATCCTGAAGTATTGCGTCCCATGGGAGGGACCCCATGCTGGAGCAGGGAAAAAGTGTGAGGAGGACGGAGCAGCAGAGAAGAACTGTTACGTACTGACTGCAGCCTTCCATACTCCATACCCCAGTGCAGCACAAAGCAGGGAGGGAAGTCAGGAGTACCGTGTTCAGGTGGAAGCTGGCTGAGCCTGGAAAAAGAGAGGTGGGTGGGCGGAATAAAGTTTTGTTTTAATTTTTTCGTCTTTGTTTCTCAGTACCTGAGTCTGTTTTGGCAATAAATACAATTAATTTTTCCCTCATCAAGTCTGTTTTGCCCATGACAGTAACCGGTAAGTGATCTCACTTTCTTTATCTCAACCCAGGAGCTTTCTCATTCTATTTTTCCTCCCACCCTGACAAGGAGGGTGAGTGAGAGAGTTGCTGAGTGGGCATCTGGCTTCTGGACAAGACTAACTCCACCATAGCTTTCTAAGCAGCACACTATTACTCAAGTCAGATATAAGAGCTCCGTGCGTGAAGCAGAGAGAAGTTACTGGTGTTATGTGCCAAGGCTCACTTTTCAGTGAAAATGTAACAGAGGAAAAGTAATACTGTTCAGAAAAAAGAGGGAAACAAAGCTTCATTCCCCCAGTAGCATTCAAAACACAGGAAAGACACAGAATCATTCTTACTGAAGGGTATAATAAAACCTTTTAAATGTGGACTGTCATATAACAAACTGAATTCCATCCCATTAACTCAGAAAGACAAATTTACTGAGCTAGATCAAACTCACAATCATTTAAAATAACTTCAAAAGCTTTGTGTGTGTGTTTGTTTTCTCATTTAATTTATTTGAAAAATCAGATTTTGTTGCAACTCAAAGCTGGTAGATTGCATGAGCACTGATAGCACTGAACATGTGTTTCATTGTGAGGAATCCTCTGAGGAAACACCACAAGCAGGAAACCATGATTTTTTTTTTTATTTTATTTTACTTTTGAGTAAGAGCAGGTCATTATGAGCACCTAAAGCTCTGCCCTTTTCTGCTCCACTTTTAGACATAGTGATACCATTTCCACTACAGTCCTGTTCTGAAAGGAGCAAAAGTATTTTTATTATTGGCTATTCTTTCTAGCCTTATATAAAAGTATCTCTGTAATCTGAACAATAATAACTTCAGCAGGTGTTTATTGCTTGTTTATATTTTTTTTTTATTTCCCTTCAGGGACTAAGACCACTAGTGCTTAGTGCACCACAGGGTACATTATAAAAAAAAGCTGCCCACAGTGACAATTAAACTACTGAAATGAGAACTAAGAGAATCTCTTCAAGAAAGAGTTACAGCTTGCCTCATACTTTATGCAGTATTCTAGTGGAAACATTTGTATATGCACATACACAGAGTGTGCAGGCTTTATGTGAATGGAAGTGGTTTTGGCCATGAAGTTTGAAGAGAGGGGAAATGGAGGAAGTGGAGAACACAAGCAATGAAGCTTGTAACACGGTCTATATAGTTTTGGGGCTGGGTCTATGTATTTATAATTGAAACGTTATTTGCTATTGTCAGTTATTAACTTGTAGAATGTATTAATTGTACCTAGGATGTTTTTCATACTGCCTTCCTGAAAATGCTCAGTTTGCAATTTTTCAACATTTATAAAATCCAGCTGCTTTACTAGTAGAAACAGCTAAGAAGTTGTCCAGCTTCCCTAATGTTATTGTGCAACTGAGAAATGTTAACAACCTTTGTTTACTCTGTGAAGTGTGTTAACTGACACGTAAGTCCTATCCCCCGGCAGGTATCTGAATATTTATTTAACTGTATCTAATATGTGTAACCGGAGATTTTATTCTTCTTGGCTATACTTTTCTTTGTGTAATTTTTTATACAGTACTTATGAACATATAAATGGTACTTAAATGGTTTCTATTAGATTATTTTTTTTCCAGATAGGAAGGCCTGATAGAGAATAAGGTAAATGACAGCACTGTTAAGGTCTTGTCCAAAGCTTTGCAAAACCTATGAGGAAACCAAGAAATTAATATTATAATATAATATAATACAATATAATATAATGTAACATAACATAATATAATGATTTTTTTTATGTCAAAGAAAAATCGTAAGAAAAGAAAGTATTACATAGTCAGTGGTCTATCATTCTTAGCTGTGCTTTCGACAAAATAACCATGGTTTACCCAAGTTATTGGATAAAATACAAAGACAGTTATAAGTCTAGGACACCCAAAAAAACAGTTCTAATTCCTAATGACTGTCCTAACCATTAAGTTTCAGAATCATACTCTTGTCTGGGCTCTCATTTTTCCCTATTAATTCCTAACTATTTCCTGTACACTGGCACTTCTTTAATAAAGAGACTGCCTCTTTTGCACCCAGGCTAGGCGATTAACTGACAGTGCTCTTTGACATTGTGGAGATGAAGGACTGAACTCCCTCAGGCTCTGAAACCAAATGTCCTTCTCCTGGGCAAGTGATCTAACAATTAGGCATTGTATAAAAGGCTGATGGTGAACACTGCATCTCTTCCTATGGGTGCAATTGAAACAACCAATGGATTATGCTCTATTTTTTCTGAAAATATAGGTGTTATGGAATGATTTCAGACTGTGGATCTTAATTAACAGGTGAGGATGTTCTGAGTTAATAACTTTGGCTCCAGGAAGGGTTTGAATTTCAGAAACAGCTTTCATAAATCACACAAAAAAATATTTATATTCCAGGAAATTACTGCTACACATGTTCCTGAAATTTCAAATCACTTCATATGCATTGAATTTTCTGAACCCATGTCTGCCAGTCAGCTTGGTTAACATAATCTTTTCAGTGCATCAGCCTAGGGTCTTCCTGAGGGTAGACTGTTTGTTTGTTTTCTGACTAGCTTCATTTCCCTTCAAAATTAGTGTCTCAGACTTATGTTGTTGACTAAATTATTCTTTAACTACTAATTTAAATGCTATTTTCACATTCTTTCTCCCCTTCAGAATAGAAGGTAGGTATCTGGGCTAGTATATCTGGTGAATTTATTTTTTATCTGTTTGCTGCTATTAAATCTATTACCTAATTTATTACATTAGCTTGGGGTTTTTTTTTGAGATTTGGATTGGTTTGGCTTTATGGAAGTGCAGATGGAAACCTGTTTGGTTAAGTACTTCTTTTCTTCACAGCTTGTGCTGATGCTACATATAGATGTTAACTTGCTCTAGAATAATCTCTCTATCTCTGTTGTTTCACCTTTCCTGTGTTCTAGGCCTGCCAACTGCAATAGTAGGTTGCGATTCTGCATTTATTTTAAAAGTCTTAGAATCAGACACTTCTGTCATAACCATGGCTGAATATTCATGGCTTGGAGAGTACACCTCTAATGAAATCAGAAGGTCTCTGGGACTTACCAGTTTACCAATTATATTCAATGAAACAAATTAGTACCTACCACAGAAAAAATTTATAACATGCATTCCTAAAGTCCAAGACCTAGCTCAGAAAAGACTAAAGGCAGAAGGACACAAAAAGATATCCATGAAGGTGTCATGGTTTTAGCTGGGACAGAGTTATTTTTCTTCGCTGTAGCTGGTGTAGTGCTGTGTTTTGGATTTAGTATGAGAATAATGTTGATAACACACTGATGTTTTAGATGTTGCTAAGTAGTGCTTACAGTAGTCAAGGACTTCTCCAGCTTCCCATGCTCTGCCAGGGGCACAAGAAGCTGGGAGGGCAGGGGTCACAGCCAATACAGCTGATCCAAACTCACCAAAGGGATATTCCATATCATGTGACGTCATGCCCAGTATATTGACTGGGAGGAGTTGGCTGGGGGAAGCAGCGATCGCAGCTCAGGGACTGGCAGCATTGGTCAGTGGGTGGTGAGCGGTTGCATGACTTGTTTTTATTTTTTCCCCTGGGTTTCATTTCTCTCTCTCATTATTTTCCTTTTCATTATATTATCATTATTATCATCATCATCATAATCATTATTATCACTATCATTACCTTTATTACCATTACCATTGTATTTTAATTATTAAACTGTTCTTATGTCAACCCATGAGTTTTCTTGGTTTTGCTCTTCTGATTCTCTCCCCCGTCCCACTGGGGTGGGAGGAGTGAGCGAGCAGCTGTGCGGTGCTCAGTTGCTGACCGGGGCTAAACCACAACAGTCCTTTTTGGTGCCCAACATGGGGCACAAAGGATTTGAGATAATAACAGTTGATGGTCACAGCATCAACTCTGTTCTCAATATTAGTTTATCCGCTCTGCACCATGCTCTTGTTTTTGCTGTACATGTTAAAGATTGGTGTTGATTTTTGTAGTTTGCTGTACTCTGCAGTGATTAGAGATCTTTTCCCTGGAAGATTTGTTATTAAAACACTGGTCTTGAGCTTTATCTGTTATTTGGGTTTTGTATTGAAGCTGTTACTGTACTTCAGGTACCAACCACCTCATAGAGACAATTAGTAATTATACCTCCTCCTCTGAGAGGTTTTTATGGAGGAAATACGGAATGGCACCTTAGCTACTTTCTTCTTGATGTCTTGTCCTTCATTACAACAACTTTTCAGCATCTTGAACGTCCTTGGGTAGTTAAGATTCTTCTATTGGTATTTCTTGGGAATATTGTTTCAGTTTTGTCTAATGTTAATAAGCAATTCAAGAATATCATCCAAGGATCTGCCCCAAGGCTCGATAGTTATGAGTGGCAGGGTCTGTGGGATAATATGGGCAAATACCTAGGATGGTGGGCACCTCCAATGTTTTGGAACTTTGCCCCTGAACAAGTGCAGAATCCTGAAAAACTAGTAGAGTTTTGGAAAAAGTATGTTGTCACCCTGGTAACTCCAGAGAGACACAGACCACTGCAACATGCTGGGGCCTGGCCCATGCCTACCGAGCCCTGTTCAACAGTATTCAGTACCCCCAAGGGGAAGAGACAAAGACAAAGGAAAGAGACAAAGGGAAGAGACAAAGACAAAGGAAAACAAAGCAACAGGCACTGAGGCCACTCCAACCCCAGCAACAGATGCTGTGGCCACTCCAACCCTGGCGACTGGCATTGCGGCCACTCAAACCCCCATGACAGGTGCTGCAGCTGAACCAGAGAACCAACCCGTGCCAGTATCAGTCACCCCTATACACAAGAAGAAATACCTGCAAATGAGCTTAATGGAGCATTGCTAGGTAAAGGTTGGTATACTATTTAGAACTATCACAAAATGGAGTAAATCAACCTCTGTATTCAGTATCAGGGCCCTGAGGCCACCATCAGCCTTAATTGTCCTGAGCAGTCTCACCTGGGGCATTAACCCACTCCTGCTGTGCAGTAGCTGCAGTTATGTTGAGGCCTGGGTACCCAGTTCTTGCCTGAACTACACAGTGTGCCTGTCTCCAGTTCTCTCTCCCAGGCACTGTCTCCCATCACATCTATGCTGTAGTCCTGTCTCTAGCCTTGTCTCCTGGAAGAACTTTGGACTCACATTATAGCCTTGTCCTCAGTTCTGGGTCCATCTCCATCTCCTGCTCCTGGCTGGGCTCTTTAGATGGACCCTGAGACTGGTTCATTGCTTGCCTTGCCAGGGTCAATCACAGCACAGAGCTATGCTCACTGTGTTCAGACCCTCTGGGACTGTGCCCTGTCTCTGAGGGCACTGCTGGTACTGTGGTCACCCTTGGCTCCTGGCTTACCAGACCTTACTTTGAAAAGCCCCATTCCTGCTGCTTCATGTCATTGTTTTGGTCATGCTTAGTGTAAGCAATTCAGCTATGCTTTGCCTCCACTTCCCAGCTGAAAAACTGGAGTAACAGCAGATCCCTACCTATTTTCAAGTATGGGCGAAGAATGCAAATGAAAAGATATGATTCTGAAAAAAAAATCATATACATATATTTTTAATTGACAATGTAGCATTTTTATTTTCTTGCAAGGTGCTTCTGCTATGAACGGTGGCAGAGAATAGAAAAAGAACAATTTGTGTGAGTTAACACTGAATTAGCACTGGAAGCTACGTCAAGGCATAGCAATGACAGGGAAGTAATTACAGATGGCCAACATGGCTTCAAAAAGGACAAATCATGCCTGGCTAACCTAGTGGCCCTCTACAATGCTGTGACTGCATTGGCGGATAAGGGAAGAACAACTGATATCATCTACCTTGACTTCTATAAGGACTTTGACATGGTCCCACACAACATCCTTGTCGTTAAAGTGGAGAGATGTGGGTTTAATGGATGAACTTTTCAATGGGTAAGCAATTGGCTGGATGGCTGCATCCAAAGAGTTGGAAGTAATGTCTTAATGTCCAAATGCAGATCAGTAAAAAATGGTGTCCCTCAGGGGTCTGTACTGGGACAGCTCCTGGTCAATATCTTTATTAATGACATAGTAAGACTGAGTGCATCCTCAGCAAGTTTGCGGGTGACACCAAACTGTGTGATGCAGTTGATATGCTAGAGGGAAGAGATGCCAACCAGAGGGACCTTGACAGGCTGGAGAAGTAGGCCAATGTGAACCTCATGAAGTACAACAAGGCCAAGTGCAAGTCCTCAACTTAGGTCAGGGCTATCACCAGTATCAGTATCGACTAGGGGACAAATGGACTGACAGCAGCCCTGAAGAGGAAGGCTTGGGGATAATGGTAGATGAAAAATTAGACACATGCTGGCAATGTGCACTTGCAGCCCAGAAAGCCAACTCTATCCTGGGTTGCATCAAAAGAAGCTTGGCCAGCAGGTTAAGGGAGGTGATTCTGCCCCTAGACTCCATTGTCGTGAGACCCCCACCTGGAGTACTGCATCCAGCTCTGGAGCCCCTAGCACAGGAAAGACATCGACCTGTTGGAGTGGGTCCAGAGGAGGGCCACAAAAGCTATCCGAAGGCTGGAACACCTCTCCTGTGAAGGAAGGTTGAGAAAGTTGTGGTTGTTTAGCCTGGAGAAGAGAAGGCTAGGGAGAGACCAGACTGCAATCTTTCAATTTATAAAGGGGGCTTATAAGAAGGTTGAACAGAGACTTTTTACCAAGGCCCATGGTGACAGGACAAGGGGTTTTAATCTAAAAATGGGTAGATTTAGCTTGGATATAAGGAAGAATTTTTTTATGATGAGCATGGTGAGACACTGGAACAGGTTGTCCAGAGAAGTTGTGGATGCCCCATCCCTGGAAATATTCAAGGTCAGGTTGGATGGGGCTTTGAGCAACCTAATCTAGTGGAAGATGTCCCTACCTACGACAGGGGGATTGGAACTAGATGGTCTTTGAAGGTTCCCATCCAACCCAAATCATTCTATGATTCTATGATTTTGTTAATTCATCAGTACTATGGTTGAAATTCTAGATTTATAGTGGGAGTCAGAGGAGGTATGTGTTAATAGTAGAAAAGCCAATGTCTTAACCACTTCCCTGTCAAACTGAACAGGTGAATTAAAGGTCAGTTTGCCAAGCAGAATCTGCATTGTCCTAGAAGGAAGTTTGTTATAATGTCTCTGCCTGTGAACTAGGATCTCCTCCCTCCCCTCTCCCTCCAGCAGCTTAACATAGAATGAACTAAAAATTTTCATTTTACAGAGAAGAAACAGTAGTTAAATTCAGCAGGCAAAGCTTTTCTTTTTCTCCACTACTCATGAATAAAAGCAGAAGGCATTTAATACGTCAAAAATAATGGAAACCTTCCCTAGGGATATTTTCAATCTTGGCCTTTGCCATCATGCATTCTCAGGCTCACATTACTTTTCACATTGTAGGTTGTTGTTGTTAAGCTGGAAACATAAGTAATTTAAAAAATAATATCCAAACCATTTCCTTAGAGGCCATTAGTGTTCTTCGCTATCATGGTTTTTTATTTTTCTTTTTATAGTAATGAAGCCAATTTCCTTTCTTTTTCGTTTCATTGTAAAATGTGTAACACTAATGGATTAGACTGATTTCTTCCCATGTTAAGTCTAACACTATGTAATAGTTTGTTTACATAGTTGGCCGCCTTAAAAATAGAAAAATGAAGGAAAAAAGGAATAAGAAAAGACTGATTTTATCACTTATATCATTAATGTATAGATTCATTGGCACAGAAGTGACAATGTTGCTGACAATGACTTTGGCAAAACCAGACATCTTTAGTTTAGTGTTTGAGGAGCTAAGCGACAAGCAGTAAGTTGCCATTTGATTTGCAGCTATGAGTTAAAAGACAATGGAAGAGCACACAAAAAAGGAGAAATCATTATCATGAAACATCAGTTGGAAAGAATGGAAAAAGCACAAGTGAAGGCATAAGCTTTGTAAAAAATAAAGGTATATGTTCTTTTTTTTAATAAATTCTTTTTATATCTAAGGTTTCTTTTCCCAAAACTAATTGCTTTAAATTAGTTCCAGGGGCCAGTTTCTTTATCATTGTTACAGCTAAGCAGAAGTTTTTATGTTTCCTTTTAATTTTTCATGGTAAAATAGGAAATACAGCATTTACTTATCTTTCTAGATTTATCATTGGTGCAAGCTACAGCATCACATTGGGAAACAGATCCAAATGGTGGATTCCTCAATATTATTAAATTGTGTAGAGGATTGTTCTGTTTTTAAAAATGATTTTTTTTCTTATGTTCAGGAAATTTTAAAGACCGTACTCCCTGAGCCTCAAAGCAGAGATTAGCAGAAGATCTGATGAGTCATCTAAAAAAGTAACTGAACAAGAATTGCATTACTGGCTCTGTTCCAACAATTCAATACCTTAAATAGCATTTATTTCCTCCCTCTAGGGATATTTTATATATTACAAGGCTTCCTTTGAATGTTCATTGACTAGTTTTGACCAGCCTAGCTAAAGAACAAAGCTATATATAAATCGCGCATGCACAAAGAGATTCTGTCCTTCCTCATAAATGTACACTTGGCAAAATATAAAATAAAAATGCGTATGAAGATGCCTCCTTGGCAGCTGAAGCTCTAAAACACGAATTTTATTCACATTTGCACGTACACAGCCTTCCCTGAAAATATTTGGGCTGTGGTAGTCTAGAGTTGAGAAACATTTAGCTCATTGACATGAGGGTTCGTAGAGAAATGTAGAACAGTTGTGGTCTGAGGATTTGTGGTAATCACATCATCTCTGCTACACAGCAGATCTCAGCTGTTCTTTTTCTTGCTAGCTGTAATAGAAATAGGAATCTCTCTGATGAGAAAATGTAAGCTGTTTTGCTCATGTCTACCACTTTGCTAGACTTTGTTCATTTCCTAACTTCATGAACATAAAGAAAAACAAATCAAGTATGAATTCAGGAATTCATAATGTTCTTTTAGCTCATTACACTTGAAACAGGATTATTAACTCATAATTCTGGTTGGAGAGTTATGGTGTCCTTAATGCTATCACTTTCCCGACAGTCAGGAAGAAAATTGTGCAGTGCACATTATGCGGACTCGATGAGGTTTATGTCTTCTCTTATGTCACAGCTGGATTAGAAAGAGACAAGCTAGGCTAAGAAAGACATGTTCTGTCCAGTGCTCCTTGGTACATTTTAGAGGCTTGATTTGAATGAAAGCAACTTTCTCTAGTAAATCTAATACCATCAGTTATAATCTGAGAGCCAAATTCTTATGGTTTTACGCATGCAGAATAGCCCAGTGACTAATCCTTGACTTCAGAGGACAAATTCAGAGGTGGTACATGTACAGTTAGTGTTGCTTTGCAAGTAAGGATACCCAAATTTATCCTAAATTAAGACGATTATTCCATTGCTCATCTAAGGAATAGAAAATCCACCTCTCCAGTTCTTTTCTATGTAAGAATGCACTGAAATTAATCCATGTACTACCTTAAATTATATAATGAATCCTGTAAAAGGACTGAATATAGACATGGGAGTATGAGTACAAATAGCCCTTATTTAAACTTAAACTATTTGAAATTACAGATATTGCAAGTGTGGGATATAATATGAATTTTTAATTTTCTGAAATATCAGGTATATCTCCTTGGAGATTGTATGATAGAACTGAAAGACAACAAGCAGAAGTTAAAGTTCATTGCAAACCATCAGTTTCTATTATCTGAGGAATTTTAGCCAAATCCTTGGAAAAAAATGCAAATGGGGGTTTGGTTAAACCACAAGATATGAGTAAAAACCATAAACAATTAGGTTAAATACTTTTGCACATGTTATATAGGAAGTCAGGTGAAATAATGGTAATAGACCATGATTGCCTTACAAATATATTGAAATAATGGGAAAATTTACTAAAAAGAAAACCAATCAAACTCAAACCAGTAACATTTTACTACCCTAAGAAAGGCTTCAGACAGGGGAAAGAGAAGGAAGAGAAGCATAAAGACACCTTTTGAATGAAGGTAAATTTAATATTAATTGTGAGTAGATTGGCAATGGTTGAGGATAACATAGTTGGGAAAATTCACTGGCTTTTATCTGATACAGTATAACTGTAGGCTAAAACAAAAATCATAAAGGATTTAGGCCCTAAACTCCTAGATTCTAGGAGTTTGTTCCACAGAATGGAAGTCAATACTCTGTGACTAATGTTTAGGTTTAAATGTTACACAGAGACTGTTAAGAGCCTTAGAAGTGGATCCAAAATAATTATCTCACTAAGTAAAAAGACTCTTAGACCTTGCACTGCCAAGGCAGATTAATTTAATCTAACTTTAGATGGTATACCAAACACGAAACTTTTTTCCAAGTGCCATAGTAGAGAAATAAGAAATAAGAATAAGGTTTTAATCTCACATGGTTTTGAGAACTATCTTACAATATAGGGTGAACCCTCTTTTGGAAGTCCGGCTCTTTCTCTGCTGACTGATGAAGTGATTCTAATGAAGTCATTCTTCAATAATCCTCAGTGAAGGCTGAGCTGAATTTGGGAGATTTCAATGCATAGCTGCACAGAGCTAACTGGTATGAAACAACTAACAGCAGAGACAAGATTTGAATCATTCCATACAGACATTTTACTTGAGGGTACACTTTAGCCTTCTCTTTAGCTACGATCCTAATATTTTTCTTAAAGGAAAAGCACCAATGTTTTTCACAAATGGCTTCATGTGTCTTACTATACTTACACTTGAAGCCCTCACCAAGGAAATGGAAGTTTCAGTCTCATAACATTCAGCTCAGTATCTTGCCACATTCTAGCCCTCTGGCTATAGAGTACTCTGAGGTTAGAGAACCATTCCTCAACCTTCCAGTTAAAGCTCTGTTGCTTCTGGATTCTATTATGAAACATGATCCAATTAAGTTTATTTGTGCTGGAAAAAAAAATGTAAAGGAAACAATTCTTTCCTTATTATTAGCACTCTCATCAAGAAGAAGAATAAAGATCTTCATTCTTCTCCCTGTTCCATTAACTGTTCTATATTTTATGTAACGGCTGTTTCATGTAAATTTGTGGACAAAGTTATGAAGTTTAGGTTTGGTCTCAGAACAAATCACATTACATATTATTCTTTCAGTGGTGACTATAGCAGAATTCTCAGAATACAAGTGGTATAAACTTTACATAAACTACTTACTAAGTTTTTGTCGGAACTATGAAATCCCTGAGCTTCAAGTTCTTACAAGCTAGGAGGCTATGTAGGATGCATCATATAAACCTGCCTTTTTTATACACTTCCTTAGGTATCATCTAGCAAACTCCAGTCTACTGTCAGAGTCAGGCCACATGATTAGATGTGGTTTTGCTCCTTCCCATTATAGTTCACAGCTTAGTAAAGGGAGATAATGTTCTTATTTGGACAATATAAAATTTATGTACATCTTACATTAAACCAAAATGTTGAGTTTGTTCATTTTCACCTGCCGCTGGACCACTGGCTCCTTCTCTAACACAAAGTATTTCTAATTCTTTTCCGCAGAATAACACATTTTAACATGACTGGTGTGAATGGGATGAAACTAATTCTATCTCTGTGTTTTCTTTGATGAGAAAAGGACTGTAGGTGTAAAAGTAGTCATAATGGCAGTGCCATAATTGCCCTACTGATATAGAAAGCAATATCTACACCCGCAGTTTTCAGGAGCCTCATGCTAAACATGCTGTGAGAAAGTGTATAAGATGAAGACTGAGACCCACAAGTAAGTCACAAGGAGGAATGTCTGGGTTCTGACTGGGTGTAAGAACTTTGTTACTGTTAGTTTTATAGCTATAGGGTTCCACTGAACTGTAAGCCAAAATGGAGTTCAAAACTGACTCATTTTAAGTGTTAACTGAATAACAGATTTTAGTATCTTAATTGTCAAATCAACTGTATTAATTGAACTGAATAGTTCAATTAACAATAAACACAGTATTTTTTCTTAGAAATAGAAATCAGACTTCTGCAAACTAGTATAATACAAGATTTAATTATTTAAGCACATAAATGATGAGGATATTGAGAGAACAATAGTACAAGGCATAAAAGATTACAAGACCTAATAAAAGTGGAGTTAAGAATTACTTCAGCTAGCTGTATACAAACTGGTCAGGTATACCATTCACATAAGAAATTTATTCGTTAAAACATTTTTTCTGATGAATCTTACTCTAGATAGCACAAGGGTAGAAGCGATCTGTAAGCAACCAAAACTTTTTGAGAAGCTTTACCAAAAGCACAGAGTGTAATGCAGATGGGCTTGTAAGAGGTAAACTAAATCATCCCAAGGGCCTATGAAGAAAATGATCCCTATAAATAAAAATAATAGGCTGGAAACTAAAACCAGGCAAATAAAAAACTCCCAGCTTTACATCAGCCTTGTATAAGGATTGAAAGGAGCCCAAAAGCAAGCCACTTGATGAAATCTAAAAAAAAAAAGAAGTATAGTACAGTTAGAATGGAACTGGATTTAGTAGCCCAGGACACACTGTGGATTTATGTTTTCCATATAAAATCTCTGAATAAGGTTACTATAGTTACAAAATATGATGATGGGTGGGTAAAGACAAGGCAAATGCATGGTCCATGATAGTGAGACCCAGTGGCAATTATATTCTCTTGAACCATGGCTACACAGCCCCAGTGGCATTTACACAGACCCATCAACAGCAGATGCTTACCTTAAGAGAGGCCAGGAATTTTGCCATCTACTACAATCACAGAGATTTCAGTCTAGTCTTTCATTAATGTTCATGTCAGAATTATTTTTTGTGATCTGGCTTTTACTTTTTAGATAGGAACTTTTTCTTTTTTTAGCATGACTCACACTTTTCTTATCCATCTTGCTGCTCTTTAGAGTTGTCTCCATCCAGTGAAACTCAGATATGCTGGTTTTGGCTGGGATAGATTTAATTTATTTCATAGTAGCTAGTATGGGGCTGTGTTTTGGATTTGTGCTGGAAAGTGTTGATAATACAGGAATGTTTTAGCTACTGCTGAGCAGGGCTTACACAGAGCCAAGGCCTTTTCTGCTTCTGACCCCACCCCACCAGTGGATGGGCTGGGGGTGCACAAGGAGTTGGGAGGGGACACGGCTGGGACAGCTGACCCCCAACTCACCAAAGGGATGTCCCACACCATATGGTGTCATGCTCAGCATATAGAGCTGGGGGAAGAAGGAGGAAGGGGGGGATGTTCGGAGTTAAGGAGTTTGGTATTCCCAAGTAACCATTATGCATGATGGAACCCTGGTTTCCTGGAGATGGCTGAACACCTGCCTGCCTGTGGGAAGTAATGAATGAATTCCTTGTTTTGCCTTGTGTGCGTGGCTTTTGCTTTACCTATTAAACTGCCTTTATCTCAACCCATGAGTTTTCTCTTTTACCCTTCTGATTCTCTCCCCCATCCCACTGGGGGGGAGTGAGCAAGTGACTCTGTGGTGCTTAGTTGTCAGCTGAGGTTAAACCACATCCTGAGAAAAGATATAGACATCTTTTAACGCTAGTTCTGGTTTTGCATGGAGACAAGATCTTGCAAGCTTAAAAGGAAACTGTTTAGAATGAATTCCTCAAAACACAACAATCTAATGTGACTACTCATATACAATATGTAATAAAATCATGCAAAAACCTAGGGATAGCTGCCACTTGAACCTCATAAGTTCTGAATGTATGATCCAAAGTGTTTAGGAAAAGAAGTAAGATATTCACTGTTAAACTGAAGAATTTCATCAAGTCTTTGAAACTATTCTTTCTTGCCACAATTTCCCTAGTACTATTATCTTACAACCTTTTCTATGAATTCTGAAAGTCATACTACTCTTACTGCCTTATTTCTTTTTCTTTAATGACCCCTGATCTTAACAGTTCACAGTAACCTACTGCTCTTTCCTACAAACTCCAAAAAACTTCCTTTGAACTTTGTTTCCTTTACTTTCTTTCTGAGAGGCTGCAAGCAATTTGTCATCAGGCAATGAACGCCAGTTGACACCCTGTATTCCAGTACTTGT
Source organism: Sula dactylatra (assembly GCA_013389905.1). Lineage (NCBI taxonomy): Eukaryota > Metazoa > Chordata > Aves > Suliformes > Sulidae > Sula > Sula dactylatra. Next base: position 41,010 of record WEKW01021560.1, on the reverse strand, counting down.
ACATCATGTTGCAACCCAGTAACTTCAATTTTTTTTTCATGTAGGTGTCTGTGTCCAATTTAAATTTTACTTGCCTAAGGGCTTTCTCTTTTTGAACTACCCTAAGCTTTCAAACCTGTACAAGTGACTTTTTCTCATTTAACCTTGACCCATATCTTACTGCATATAATTTAAGTGAGTGGTTTTTATAATATCAACATTAATTTTCTAATAATGCAGTCTGGAATTATTTATAAGTCCTTATACTCTGTAAGTTAAGATGTCGAGTTGTTAGATGCGACAGCATATCTACAAGAGTTGCCCTTATTTCCTATGCTCTAGCATCTAAGGAATTCTGAAAAAAATGCTATGAGACTGAAAACACAAGAGGAGTTTGTCATTAACATACACAATGCAGGAAGGTAGTAGAGAACTCTTTTAAGTTAAACTAAAATAATGTACTTAAGTTTTTTAAACTGTAGTAACTTTTCCCAGCATACTTCTCCTTCCTCTCTCTTTTTTTTCCCTTTATCAGCTGGACTTACAATGTTTTCTAGCTTTTCCCCACAGTTTCTACATCTGAAGGTGAAGATCTTCCACCTGAAAAGTTTCGTCGGGCTTTTTTTTTCACCATTATCCCACCTTCTGTTTTTTCTATAAGCATTTCCCAATCTCTTATTCAAAGGTGGTACTGATTCACAAAAAAGATCAGTGACAAGCAGAATCTTGTCAGTCTTTATGTATCAAAAGCGAATAGTGATTCTTAGATTTGCTTGACTTGCTTTTGTGACTTTATTAATTTTAAACCTTAAATATAAAATGTTTGCTGCAAGTCATACTTATGTGATCCTGAAGTGAGACTACTATCCTGAACTTTCAGCTAATATATCAGTTGGTTGTTTTTACATTTTATTTCATTTATTTATTCAAACTGTTATTCTTTTGCCATTGTGGAGTAAAGCGGTATGAAGATTCTCACCTTGGAACACAGTAAAATGAAACACTGAGTGTCCTGATGTACATTTCCAAGTGTGTAAGGCTGCTGGTAAAGCACTTGAGAAACGCTGCTGTTAAACTAGATATGATAAATAATTTTTTTTTTTGCCATTAGAAGAACCCTTTAGAAAGCCATATTCCTAAGGCCATCTGAAGCTATTTTGGGATTTTATTGATTTTAGAGACACTGATATGTTTCTATATGTTCTCTGCCAAAAACTTAATGTAATACTTGAATAGCTACAGAATTTACTTTAAAAAAATCTATATAAATAAAGGTATATGGCCATCTAGCTTGTTCTGGCTTTATAAAATCTACATAAAAATAACCTTTAAAGATGTATAGCCTGCCTTTAAGTTTAACAGCTATGAGATTTTGCATTCCTCTTTCTTGATGTTTGCAAGGGCTATGTTCTTTGTAGGCCTTCTCTTTTATGCCAGTTTCATAAAACTGATGTTTCCCACAAAAGATTCAAACTGTGTTCTGATCGGTAACCTTAATGACACAGAGATCCTTACAATGAGATTTCTAAAAGTAACAGAACATATTTTGATTCATATTTTTCTTGTTTCTCTAGTTGTTTGGGAATATATAAAAGGCAAAGCTACTGTCTCTACCTTTCCTACATATTAATAAACTAAAAAAGGGTGTTTTGTGTGGAAAAATTTGCTTTGGAAATAGCTTTATGATATTGCTTGTCCTTCATTTTTGGAGGAAATGATAATATAATGTGAATGTAATAATAAAATGCCAGCTAATAAAGTGACAGTACACAGCGATACTCATTCAAACCTAAAATTAATGATTCTTTTGAACTAAGGAAGACAAAACCCTAGTAAATAAAGCCATTTAAGCCTATAATGGTGATCACTTCCAGTCCTTCTATGGTTTAATGTCTTTAAAATGCTCACTCTACGTAGAATTTGTAAAACCATCAGAAAATGTAGTGAATATATTTCCCCACCAGAGAAGCATTTAAAATTTATTTATTTATATATTTTTTTATTTAAGGTAGACTAAAACATTCTGGAGATTTGATGATTTGATCACTCCAAGGAAGTTGAGTGTGTTTTGTAAAATACACACCTTAAAGTAGGATGGCTTCCTGAAGATATTCAGGAAAAATGCCTTCCATAATAATTTCTCTGTGAATCCTGCAATATTAGAGAAGCTAGAGCATATCTTTCTAAAGAAGTGAATATTGATATAAAGATTTAGAGTGATGAAGAATCCATTTTTGAAATGCCATAATTTTAAAGCTTTTTCATTACAATAATAATAAAGACTATTGAAAACAACTTAGCCTGGAATAAGCTTTATCAAGTTAAATTTCAGGGGATTTCATTGAGATCAAAGCAGTGGATGATAAATACCAAACTTAAATATGATTCATTTCCTGCTGCTCCTTAACAGAACTTAAAATTCAATTTAGCTGAACTCCATTTTGAAATCCCCAGGAATTTCTTTGTCAGAATTTCAGGCTCTGTCTAACTATGCTTTTATATTGCTAGTGTCAAAATTCTGTGGTACTGGAGCACAACTAGATTCATTTTACACAGCATATAAACTAAACTGAACTGTGATGTCTAAATACTCATACATGTACAAATGCATGAAAGTTTTGGAGTTAAAACTGATACCAGTCAGAAGTCCATACCTGAAAAGCAAGTTCTCTGAGGTTCAAAGCAGTCTCTTCCCTAGTACTGCAAACTTAACGCACTCCTTGGGCTTATGAAGTATTTTAATGGGAAAGTATTTTTTTTAATATATATACTTTACTGTCCTTTATTTTACTGCACCACCATGCAGCTGTATACTGTCTTGAGCACACATAATTTTATTTGAGTATATACATGGTACTTCTTTAGTAAAATGTTGATCCTTCTATTTATCCCTGGTGTCCAAACACAGTGAAAGCAAAAATTCTCTGTCCCCTAAAAGCCTACTTCTTCCAAATTGATCAATGGTCAATCTACATGAATGATTCAGTTTTTAACTAAATACCAGGTGAAAAGCTCCAGCAAGAAATAGCTAGTAGTTTGCACCCCAACAGAGAGAAGGTTTTCTGGACTTGTGCAGTATTGTTACAAAGGTTGGATTTTTCAGTCAGTATCTTATGTGAATATTGAAAATTCATTTTAAGTTAATGTGATGCAAAGTGGTCTCACTAGGAAGTGCAGTTTTCATTCATATAGATTTGCAATCTCATTTACTTGCATCGACTCACTAATCTGATTGTAATCATGTTACTTATCTTTTAATTTTGTGTGTGGCAGATGTACATCAGAAATGACATGCAGGTGGGACTATCATATATTAAATCAATTTAATCACATTTAAATATTTCAAGGTTTGTTCTGTACAAGGCTGGTTCTTAAGCAAACTAAAAAAAAAACCAACATAACAAAGTCATAGTTACATACCTATCTCTAAGCAAAGTTAAAATGTTTTAACATTATAATTGACCTTAAAATAATACAGTTATTGCCCAAAATTAAGAAGCCTCAGCCAGCTGTTTGATTATTTTAAGAGTGATTGAAGAATTGTAATGCTTATTGAAGCAAATATGTATTTTTCCCCCTATTCAAGGGGAAATTACAGTCTTTAATAAGTTTGTATTTATAATTTAATATTTCATCTTAATAGAGTTATTACTATGCTCTTTCAGACACATATGCACAATGCCTAATTAGATTTCATCTCATTTAGTTACAGGCCAAGGGGACTTGGACTTGGATCAAGAATCCAGGAAAACTATTTAAATTCCTTGCATGATTTCAGGAGTACCTTAATTTCCTGTAGCATTGTGATTTGTATTGATGATACTTCTGAAGACAGGGGTTCTTCTGGTGGCAGTATGGTTGTTGCTCTTCATATTGGGAGGCTGGTAGTACTTCAAGTGATATCATCCCTATCTTGTCTGTCAGACCCTTCTCCATTATCAGTCTTTATGACATTTGCTGGGAGCACCTTATTACTGCCACTAAAATCTCTCATGTCTGGGCCTACTTCTTCAGAATAGTGACACGTAATGCTCTAACAACTTATGTAGCTTAACCATGTACTTAGGAACATTCTGTGCAAGAAATATTTTATAAAAAATAGATATGTAATAAAATCCTTTTAGGTAAAAAAGAAATTACATATCCTCCCCAAAACCTAATACACGCATTCAAAATAGCATGCATACAACCTGTGTAGATAGGTCACTTTTAGTGTATCTAAATCTCAAATACTTTATATGCCATTTTCTATATATATGATTAGGGAGCTGCCAAATCTGACATCAACAGAGTAAGGCTGCCACAGCTTCATGCCCCTGGGTCCAACCAGTAGCATGTAATCCTGCTAGGCACACACATAAACACATGTATACAATACATGTTCACTTGTATACATAGCCAGCCACACCGATCAACACATACAGGCACATGCAGCACTTGTACAAACACAGACAACACCTACAGTCTCATTCTGTTCCCTTCTCTGGGATATCAGGATTAAGATCTGATAGTGGGAATAGATACAAGTATATAATGTTCACCCCTCCAGCAGCTGGGATGAGACACTCAGTTTGTCCACTTGCTGTCCCCGGATACCAGTCTTCCCAGTTGGTGGAATCTGGCCATTCCACCTCCAAGGCCATAACCCCACTCCAGTTGCTGGTTTTCAGACCTACACACACATGCATATGTGCTGTGTATCCCTCCAGTAGGCGGTATTAGATGCACTAGTGCTGGATCCTCCCTCTGCTCTACTGTCCTCCATATAGATATTCATACACACACACAGTTCTTCCAATCAGCCCCCAGAGCCCACAGTCTCTCCAGCAGTTGACTGGTCCCCTGATATCCAGCTGCTCTAGCTGCCTCAGCCACACACACACACACCCATGCATGCCTATCTGGTCCCAACTATTCACCAGCTAGTCTGACTTGATATTCACTAGTGATCATACACTGACTTATGTACCCACACTCATCATCATTGCTGGTGACCCAGACACACAGACCCTCTGGCACTTCAGTCATTGGCACTTAGACCTCCCATACACATACATGCACACGCAAGAAAGCTCCTCACCCAAGAAAATAGTTAGAAATGGAATTTAATAAGAAGACAAAATAGACTGTGGTGATGGAGTGTAGGTCATGGCCAGGCAAGTGCACTGACCAACATTGTACAAACAACAAACCTCTTCTATCCCTTTCTCCCTGTAGAGCATAAGTCTTATGAGGAGTGGCTGAGGGAACTGGGGTTGTTTAGTCTGGAGAGAAGGAGGCTCAGGGGAGACCTTAGCGCTCTCTATAACTACCTGAAAGGAGGTTGCAACTTGGTAAGAGGTCAGTCTCTTCTCCCAAATAACAAGTGATAGGATGAGAGGAAATGCCCTCAAGCTGCACCAGGGGTGGTTTAGACTGGATATTAGGAAATATTACTTCACTGAAAGGGTTGTCAGGGATTGGAACAGGCTTCCCAGGGAAGTGGTTGAGTCACCATCCCTGGAGGTATTTAAAAGACATTTGGATGTGGTGCTCATGGACATAGTTTAGTCATGGACTTGGCAGTGTTAGATTAACTGTTGGACTTTATAATCTTAGGGTCTTTTCCAACCTAAATGAATCTATGATTCCATGATTCTATTTTTCCATGCCTGCTACTCCCCAGAACACCTCAAACATCCTTTCCTCTCCTTTGGTCCTTCCCTAAACATCCTACTGTCTTGTACAATCCCCAGAAGTGCTTCTCCTGCATCCAGTCACAAGTTCTATACCCCTGTAGGCAGTAACCCCCCTCAGTCCAAAAAGCAAACCAGAGAGCTGCTCCCCTTGACTTATCTGATGACTGTCACAGTGGGCCACTGGGACTGGGGGTCCCCTGAGATGGCCCAGGGAGGGCAAGTGCAGGATGTCCATTTCTCTGAGTGGCTTACTGTGTTTCCCTTGCATGTTTTTCTTCCTTGCTCTTTCGTGTTTGTGAAGATGGACCTTTTACAGGTTGCTCACTTTCCACAGATGGGCCTGGGAACAGCTGCATGAGGGTCTAATTTGGGTTTCCGCACATGCCATTGCTCCTCCATGCTCCTGTGTGTGTGGAGATGAACTTTTTATCATGTACCTGGACACAGATCACTCAGCTATACTGTGAAATGACAAACTAAATGCTTGACTGTGGCTGTCCATCACCAGCTGAAAATGAATACTGAATCCATCTATTTGTAACCTGTCCCAGAATCTTGACAAAGATATCTTAAATAAGCATGTGATTACTGTGCTGAGAGTTGTCCATGATCATTGGGTATGCTTTTCCTTCTGAGTCCAGTTTTCCACTAGTTTATATAAGAACAGATATTTTAATTACTTTCTTGGAGTAAAGCTGCACAGATCTTGCAATGACAATTTCATGTTCCTCTTCACATTCTTTTTGCCTCTTCCTTATCTTAATAGTGTTGGTAAGATCAAAGTCCTACAGCAATGGAGAAACAAGCTTAGTAGAAAAGTCACAATATTATGTGCTTTTATCTAAACATTTCATGTCACAATAAGAGAAATCATACTATATTATTTATTAATAATCTAAACTAATATAAAGGAACATTCACCCAGCAAATACAGGTAAATAAAAATACAGATTCAGTCACAAAAATTCAAGGATTTATATACAGAGCAACTTAGGAAACAACTTTAATTAACCTAGGTCTATATTATGAGCTAAAGTTAGCATAGCTATGTCAGTCAAACAGATTGTAGTCAGATATCACGCTACAATTGACATGCAGGTGGAAGACTCCTGTTACAGTTATGGTCTCCAGCTGCTCATTATTACCCTTTTGCAGCAGAACTGGGAGGGCAGTAACCTCCAGCAAAGTGGTTCCTGTAATTGATCCCTCATCCTCTTCAGGCAAAATCACCCAGGTAAACACAAGCAATTTAAATAGTTGGCTTGAGGCTAAGGACAGATATCCTCTTTCAGATCTAGCTGTGCTGATGTTTGTTGTTCCTAGCCTCTGTGTGCTGAAGTCAATGCTACTTAGAATGTCCAACCAAGTTGTAGATGTCTCAGGACTACTTCTGAGACAAGCTAGCTGAGACCTACATACACACTGTTTAAGCTCAGTTGTTAACATGATGGTAGCAGATTCTGTGGTAGCCTCTGTTATAAGCAGCCTGGTGTGTTTTTCTGTATCATTTGGACACTTGACTGGCTTTTCTCTGAATGTGGATTAGACAGAATCTGCCAGAAACACTTTACCAGCTGAGCTGTGGAAAGGCTTAAGTTCCAGCCAGTGAAAAAGGGACAGATAACTGCCACTGCTATATCAGCACCTGCAGAGGTGCTGTTTATAGCTTTAGGCAGTTAAGAGGGGCAAGAGATGTGATCCTTGATTGACACAGTCTCCACAAGTGAAGAGGTTTTACAGACACCATTGTAAAGCTGCATTAGTTCTGTTTGAGCTGCATGTTAGAAGACATTCTATACTTGTACAAAACATGCTTTTTCATCCATGTATCATGCTGCCAGTAAAATATTTGATATTGCATCAGATTTCAGGTTCTAAATGTACTACTCAAACAAATGCCCTAAATAAAAGTAAAACTGCAGTAAAAGCAATATATAAGAAGACACTTTTACTTACATTCTATCAGCTGGTATCAAACCTGAGACTTACCTAATTTAGTGCAATTAAATATGAGGATGTTAGGAAGCAGACTGCAAGTATTGCTGAACCTGGCTATTCAAAACACAAATCCTCCCTCCTATTAAAATCCAGACTTTTCAGAATGTATGAAACAAATATTCAGCCTGTTGTGCTTTTAAATAGAGGAAAATGATTTTATGGATAAATCTAACCTCTGTTGTATTAAATACAAGAAAACTTCTTAGAAAGGAAAAACTGTATTTTAGTATCTGTGACATAATGAACACAAAGAAAGATTTTGTTAGAACTGAGTGTGTTATAAATGTGTTAGCTATAAATATTGTGTTCATTTTGTCACTGTGTTAAAACTGCTGCTAGGTAGCACTGTTATCTTGGTCTGAAGGCATTTAGCAAAATAGACTTTCTACTCAAGCGTCTTCCTGCCGCACAATAAGGAGGGGCTGACAGAGGCACAGAGCTCAGCTGCTGTGCACACATACTAGAAGAGTAGTCCCTCTTGCCAATGTCTTTCTGCCACTGTAGGTCAGTGTGTTATCACAGTGCACTTTCTGCAAGTGTCAGTGACATAAAGAGGCTGTGAATGCAGTCAGTGATTCTTTGACTGAAATGAACATCATTCGATATAATGTACTGAACACCTCTTCAGCATGATTCAAAAAAAATGTAACAAAGTTACGTGAGCTTAAGTGAGCTAATAAAGAGGCAACATGAATATAGTAGGGAGGTCTTTACAATGGTCAAGAAACTTTGTGCTAGGGTTGTTAGCAGAACCTTAAGGTGATCTTACATGAGTGAAATCAAGCTGGTACTTGTAGATTAACATGCACTGTAATCACAGTCATTTTGTCATATGGAAATACTCTATTTTTTTAAGTTTGCCCTGCAGTGACATTAACTCTGGCAAATTCTACTTTTACTGGTGCTCATGTCTCCTCTGCAATATAAACATAAAATAAATCAATAATATATTGATTAGCATTAATGCATTTCTCCAGTAGCCCCAAGAATCATAAATGGAGTAATGGCAGTGAATAAATGTCCTTAAAGATAAGCTACAGTAAAAGCTTCAATCTTAAATGTTGAAAAATTTACTGAGATATATAGTTCCTTACACTGTTGCTAGTTCCATGAGTGGCAGATTAACTTTTACGTTGATTACTGCAACTTCTCCTTTAGTCTCTCTGATGCTAATCTTAGCTCTTTAATCTATTCAAATCACAGCTGCTAAAATTATCTTCCTCACATTTCTTCTGTTACACATCAATGAAAAGTCCAGGTACTGATGCCCTCTTCCACAGTGCATTAGATACAAGATCTTCATCTTCTTCAAGACCTTATACAATTTAGACCTAATTTTGTTTTATGACACCTCAGTCTCTTCTCTGCATTGCCACAGATGAAGGTCTTCTGTTCTCTCTCCAAATTCTACTTCAGATTTTAATGCTGATTCATTTGCATGCAATATACTCCCTGTTCCAAAATTTTCTTATTCAAAACTTTAAAACCCCCTAAATTATTTTCTGAAATTATTAATAAATATAACAATAAGAGAATAAGGGAGAATAAAAAGCAGTGTGGTAAAGGTTCAAGTTATTATTTCTTTAGCTTCTCCCACTCCTACTGAGAATATAGCATTGCCACATTTTGTACAGTAAAAACATTTATTGATAATTATTAATAAATACTGATAATTAATAATAACTGATAATACTGTACCTACCATTAATTGTCTTACTCATGGAATACTCTCAAGAAAGCTGCTATTTAGCAAAATGCTTTTATGATGTGATATGGAAGAGAAACTTATAAACCCAAAATAGATACTTCAGGTTATGTTCCCAAAACCTTATTTAGCTGTGTATACTAATGGCCTGCTTTTTGTAACAGCTGGATCTTCAGAATCTTTCAGAGTTGCTAGAATCTGGAAATGAGCTTTCCAAATGGAAAGCCAAAAACATTCAATCTCCTTTCTGAAACAATTTTTTGTGTATTACATACATGCAGTAGCATTAATTGGCTTGCTTATCTGTTAACCCTCTTTGCAGCTCTCAGTACAAAATGTCTCTTGGAACATATTTCAACATTCATTACTTGTGACAATTTATCATCACTACCTCATAGTTAGTGTATCGGTGACAACAAGTCTCACGGAGAACTTCTAAATTATGTCCCCTGGGATGACATTCCGTGGCATACTCAACCTTACTGGTAAGGTCAGTGACACAGATTTGCTTTCAACAATGTAATCCAGGCCAAGAGTGACAGCCAGACTATTCAGCATGACAGAAGTGAGGAAGGTTTGAAAATGCTTTTCATTTGTAAAGGACAGAAACAAGCCATACTGGGAATTCCAAACTTTGCCCAGCTAGGAGCATCTTTGAACAGAATGGATCACTACTTCTTGAACTGGTTTAAAATGTAGAAGGTGAGATATTAGTGCTTTGGCTCCATCATTTCCCATAAAACTAAGTAGAAATGTATTCTTACAGAAATTGTTAATGCCTTACCAATGATTTTGGCACCAATCTGTGTATTTATAATCCTTGCACAGGGAAAAATCACCTGCCATTGACAGTCTTTCTAATATTTTATTTCCTACCCTCCTCTTTTAGCAAGCACAGATGCTTCTTTAAGCCCCGTTTAGTATTAGTATTGCAATGTCTTCTTTCAGTTGTGAAATTTCTGGAACAGCATATCCACATGTTTAAGTATCAAGTCCTTAAATCATATGTAGAAAATATAGAGCAAATGCATTCATCAGGTGGAAGTTTTCCACATGCTAAAATAACTAGCATTATCTTAACTCATTTACATAGGCATGGATACTTTTGTGATACACTTGTGAGCATTTAGAAATCAAAATTTAATTGGCATGAAGATAAATGAAAAAAAAACCAAAAACATAGAGACTACAGGATCAGTTACTAGATAAAAATGGTTCATGGCCTCCTAGGACTTGTTCCTCAATACAGACCCCAATAAAGCTGAAGGAAGACAGGGGTCAAACTTTGTTTTATCATTTTCATTTTCATACAGTTCAAACAGTTATTATCAGCTGTATGATTAAGGCTAGGGTCAGATTTAAGCAAATATTAATAGCCAGCTCTGCCTTAGTTTGGCACATACATATTACAAATGGTCAGTACAATGCTTTGGTACCTTACCCTATGGTCTGTCATGCAGACTGTATTTCGCCTATACCTCGCTACTTCTGTTTGGTTATGTGATTAAAAGACTCATCTCCAAACACGTGAAGGATCTCAGAACAACAATGACAGATGGAAGAAACCAAATAACTCAGGGCAACTGGAGGCCCTGCTCCTGGTGTGGCCCCCTCCCAGAGCTATCTGAGGAGAGGGAGGTATCAGCCCCATGGCTCAGTTGTGACACCCTTCACAATGAGTCAAGGGAAGGGCATTATGGATCACTGGGGGGTTACTGCCTACAGAGCTGTGGGAATCATTATGGAATGATGGGAAGAGCATTTTGGGACTGTACAAGACTAATTATGGGATGTTTAGGGGAGGAACCAAAGGCAGGGAAAGGAATAGTTCAAGAGGTTTTGAGAAGGAACAAGCATTGGTAAGTAGATGTATAGGAGGAGAAAGGGACTGGTCATGTGTAAACAGGTGGCTGGTCTGGCTGTGACCTCCACCTGGTCACCAAAGTCTGTCCTGCATTTTAACTGAATTCCCTTTCTAACTGTTTCCCTGGATGAATGACTCTTATGTGTATGTATATGTGCACATAGAGGTATAAGTGCCAGCAAGCGAATTGAAGACCACTGATTGTAGGTAGAGGGATGTGTGTAGGTCCGAGTACTGACAGCTAGAGTTGGGTTGCAGGCCTCAACAGCCTGTCCATCTGGCTACTGGACAGACTGAGTATCTAAGACCACCTTCTGGAGGGATTCATATTGTATATATGTACACATATACTTCCACCCCAGCCCACTAACTGGCCTAATCAGCCAGATTGGGGAACATGGTGAGGCCATTGGAGTTGTTGGTGGGAGTGCTCTGTTTTCTGTCTTGTTGATCTGTGTGGACTGCTGTTGTGTGCATATGCATGTATGTATTGTGTGTACGTGTACATGTGCACCAGCTGGAGACTCAGACTCACTACTGGCTGGACCTGGGAACACAGAGCCGAGGCAGCCTCAACTCTATCGGGCTATGAGAGTTGGAAGTTCCTAACAATTCCTACTTTAGTCATTCTTGTCCTTGCAATTTATTCTTCTCACTGCCATGGACTTACAGGTTCTCTTGTTCAGCAGCAGCAGAGATAGTAATGGCTTTAGCTAACAGAATTAAGGCCTATTCAGCTCCCATCTAAGAGAAAAAACTTTGTCTCACCTTTGCTTTAACTGTATAGATGATGAATATCAACATAACTACAACAACTGCAAGCTTGGCTTTAAAATCCTGTAGATACTTTTATGTACTTTATGTAAAGCCTCCAGCTTTCAAGAAAACTTTAAAAATTAAAATAAATAAAACCCTCCACAACACAATAAAAAAAATCCTGTGTCATCTATGCCGTATATTGATAAAATTATTTAAATAAAGAAATAATTTAATTTGAAAAAGAAGAAAATACATGGACATGGATATGAACTGTATAAAAAGCATTGAAGATATGCCCTGATGTTACATGAGCTCTCTTCAAACAGTCATTGAGTAAGAAGTCTTCATAATAATGTATTTCTTTTCACCACAATAATCTCACTTATGAAAGCTTTTAAGCAAAACAGTAATGACTATTGTGTATTTAAAAAGAATGTAAGGAAATTGTTCTCTCAACACTGAAACAAATCACTTATTTGCCATCCTGAATTTAGCAATTAAGATTTAACCAATGAAAAGGGAAGAGAAACAATAATAAAGGATTTACTCAACCATGGTAAAGAAGCATAATCTTTTGCTTTTCATACTAAGGTCATCACAAGCATGATGTTTATGCGAGGTCATGGCGAGGAAATTTGGTTGTGATTGAACATCAATACATCATTATATATTTTTATATTTTCAAATATCAATACTATCTCATCACAACAATAAAAATAATACAAAAGGGCTAGATTCAGTGGAGTGTGTAGGCATTTACAGGTCAAATTTCATAATACTTACCTTTTAGGCATTGTCTTACCTAAAATCCCATGTCAGGTGGTTAGGTTCCTCAATGAGAATAAAGGAAGGTACCTCAAAATGACAATAATTACCTTAAAAATTATGATAACTACCCAAATAATGATTATTCACTTGTCCAGAAGTTTACATAGAAGTGGATTATAGATAACACTACAAAACACTCTGAAATCACACCTCTCCTCAGCGCTCATGACATGTCTTAGTCATTCAGTGCAGGAATGTCTGTGCTACAAGGTGACTAGCTACATGATAAATGCACTAATTTAGGATAGCTCAAAGCACTGCCAAAGTTAAGAAGATTTCCATGGAATGTGGACAAACATTTGCCACATGGATGCAAATAAAGTAGGTGAAGGATCTTACAGAGCACAAGCAGCTTAGATAGCATGTCCTTACTTCTGTCAGGTGCAGTCACAGTTCCCATTAGAGATTGGGTAATTGATTGTGGTTGAGTTTCTGTTGTATTTAAGTGCAAACTCTACCATATTAGCTGAAATCACTGAAGGCGTTGTAAACTTATGCATTGGCCTTTGGCCAGAAAGAGACTAGAAGCACAATGCTGTCAGATCAGTTAGTCGAAGAAGCTGCTCCTTTTTCACTGCTTTTTAGACTGTTAACTGCCAACTCTCACATCAGAGATAGGCCTAGTGCATGCAAATGCATCAGCCATGGATTCGAATTTGACTTGGCCCATGTGCCATAGGTGAGATTAATATCAAGGAGAGGTCATTAACAACATGGTTTAGGAATACCCTTAGGCAACTGAATCAGAACAACGGGAAGGTTCCACTCTTTTTTCCACTCAGTTTTGTAAACTGGATTTTATCAAGAGGATGGGTGTTTGGTGTTTACATCCAGTTACTCAAAGTATTTAACAGTGTCCTTACTTTTAAACTTGGGTGAGGAGAAAAGCAAGCCTGCTTCCACCTACTTTTTATGAAATATTTTGGAGGTGTATTTGTTTTGGCTTGGATAGAGTTCATTTTCCTTAGAGCAGGTCATATGAGGCTGTATTTTAGATTTTTGACCAAAACAATACTGATAACACACTAACGTTTTAGCTTTTGCTTAACAGTGTTTGCACAGCATCAAGGCCTTCTCTGTTTCTCACCCTGTTCCTCCAGTGAATAGATTGGGGGTGGGGGGGATAACAGGTTGGGAGGGGACACAACCAGACAGATGACCTGAACCAACCAAAGAGACGTTCTATACCATGTAACATCATGTTTGGCAATTAAAGGGAAAAGAGGTGGTTTTAGGAGGGTTACCCATCTTTTGCTCAGAAACTTGCTGGGCACCGGTCTACCCATGGAAGGTGAGGAGTGATTGCCTTTGCATCACTTGTTTGGTTTTGTTTTCTTCTCTCTTCCACTTATCCTCCACTTTTTAAACAATTTTAATTATTATTTTCTTTTATCTTGATGAACAAGTTTTCTTGCTTTTATTCTTCCTTTCCACTTCCCCCATTCCCCTGGCAGAGGAGGAGAGGTGAGCAAGTGCTGTGTGGTGCTTAGCTGCCCACCAGGGTTAACCCACAACAGGAGGATAAAATGTTCTTTCAGCAAATGGGAAACCAGGATTCAGCCCCGCTTACATTCTCAGTGAATTCAGATCAGTGTCTTTCCTGGGAGGTTGAGAGATCTCTGCAAGATTATGATTATCAGGTTATGAGCTAACTATGTAAATTCATTTAGTGTCTCTTTCAATGTTTTGCCATGAGCCCAATAATTTAAATCCTTTCCTATCATTGGTAGTGATGTCAAATCTTTTCCCTGCATAATGAATATCTTCAAATATAGTACTTCTTATGCCATCAAAAATTACATGTCATGTTCTTGTCATTTGTTCTGTTTCTTCCAAACTACCCTTTTGCTTTGCTATTACAGAGCTAAAAAAACAGCTCAGTAAATGGCAAATGATTATGCTGTTCAAATGCTCTACTAAGTAACAGTAAAATTTGAAGATAATTGCAAAAAAAAAATGTAAATCTTCAACAATATTATTTAATTAAAGGTTTTTTCTTTTTTTTTTCCAGCAATTATCTGGGTTTTTTTTTTTTTTTTGCTGCTAGTCAGAAAAGATGTTTTATTTTAGTCTGAAAGGTCTATGGAAGTTATAATGAAATTACTTTTTAATTGTAATTTTTCCTCTACTTTGTATGTACATATTAAATCAGGCAAGTCTTCCCTGTTATTTCTGTTAAGAGGTATTTCAGTTACTACACACCAATGCACATTTTGATGGTGGAGCCAAATGACAAAAATGTAAAATCCTGATCCTATGGGATCCATACATACATTATTTGGTGTCATATTTTTAAATATATTCCAGTGTGCCATTTAGGCACCTATACAGGATTTCCTAATTAAAAATACCTAAGTAGTTTAAGAGTCTCATTCTCAATGAAAATAAACCAAAGCATATTCTTTAATTTAGAGAAAATTAGAGATTTTTCTCTAATTTTTCCTTAAATGGTCTTAAATATTTTCTGTGTGCTTTCATTGTCTCTCAGAAAATTCTGATTCCTCATTTCAGACAATTTTAAACATTCAAGATACTCTAACAGGTTTCTAGCTAAGATGGTTTTTGTCTCCAACCCAAGAATTCTCTGAGATAAACTAGAGAAACTATCTTTCCAACACAGCACATAACCTTAATTACTATAGCTGTCTAGCTTCATAACTGTAGTGACTGCAAGTCAGTTTGGAAAAAGAGTTGTGTTCATGGTAACCCCATTTCAGACACTTACCTCTCTTTTGGCTTTGTTTTTTGTTTGTTTGTTCTGTTTTGGTTTGGGTTTGTTTGGTAATCTATGCATTAAATGCTTGCTAAATTATGATTTACTTTAAAACTTATATGCAGAAGTGTACTGGGGCATAGAGGCCCTTTAAACCCTCAGATGAGTAGGTGGTTCCACTTTGAGGAAAAAAAAAAAATCCAGGGGGACTCAGTTATGTGGCCTCTCTACCACCTGGCAGGCTTCAATACATTGTAAAAGGTGTTTTCCTTCAGTAAAGATGGTTGTTTCTAAGTTAGTTGTTTCCTAAGAAGTTAAGTTTTCTGTAAGTTAAAGACTAGTTTCCTTTTGGAGACAGAAAAATGAGATTACTGTTATGTTTTGCTCTTTATCTAGAAGGTAAATCTGTTCAGGCTTATTAAGGTGTCTGGTGCTAAAGCAGCCAGGCTACCTGGCAGTAAGTTTAGCTAGCCTAAAGGAAGGAGGTAAAGGTAAGCTGGATTGTACGTGGAGCAAAGTAAGTCTGGTAATGAAACTGTGAATTTTACTGTTGTTATTATGTATCTGTACTATTATGCTTACTACATTGGCATAACAGCTCGAAAGGTAATTATGTGTTTTTAAGAGTGTTATCTCTGCTTTCACTGTTGCATACTTCCTTTTTAGTAAAGCGAGGAGAAAGCTGACATCTAACTGCTCAAACCTGGTATTTCTCTCCCACAACCCCCCTGAAAAAAACATTACCCAATTTTCAGGGTAACCTGAAAGCTGTTAAGTAGTTTTCTGTTTTCCCCTTGTATGCTCTGTTTTGAGTAGATTGGTTCTGTTACATTCAATTTCAGGATACTGGGAAGGCTTCAGCAAAAATCATGCCTAGTATAAATTAAGGAATTATTTTAACTGATCATGTGTTATTGTCTTCTATTTTGTGGTGTGTCTGCTTAGCTTTTATCTAGTGATCTACTGTTTTGAACATGTGCTAAGGAAACAAGTCAGAGTTTTGTGCTATCATCAGAATGATGATCAAAAATAGGATCAAAACCATTTCACATCTTGTTTAGGATATAGAACAAATAATAGGAATTTCTTGACTTCTTTTAAAGTTGTTGGTTTGTAGAAAGAAAAATAAAACTGAGGGTCATGAAGCTCAGTTGGAGTTCTGTAGTACTGCAGTTAAATCCCAAAAGCAAAGCCATGCAAACAAAAAAAGAAATTTGTTCTACTAGTAAATAATGGTTATTGGTGTTGAAGTTGTGCATGCAAGCTCCACATTCAGTAACTCCAGAGAAAATAGCCCTATTTGAATGACTTTATTTATTTATTTATTTGTAGTAACAAACAGAATATAACTGTACTAATGTTGTAGTTAACTGTGTTAAGTCCTAATACAAAGTATGGAGAGGTATAGATGTTTGAAATAGGAACTAGGCTGCAGAAAAGGACTTCTGATTGCATTTTGGCACCTGATCAGGTTGGTCCTGACAGCTGCTTTCTACCACAGAATTAGAGGGAAATATTAAAGGAACCACTCATCTGAATACTTCCACAGGAACTAGTAACTGTAATTCTATTTGATCCTTAATGACGGTATTTTTATAGACACTTGTTAGTTTGTAAAAGAGTATACTCATCAAGCTGTAAGAGTCTCCAGGAAGGATTTTAATATCCTTTTTTTTTCCCCAAAGGAAATCAATTTTTCTCTCCTATCCTTTATGTAAAAGGAGACAGGAGGTTAATGCTATTCTAGTGGGTAGGACAGTTAAGTAAAGAATGAATAACTGTTATCTCTCCTGATAAATATTATATTCTGCAAGTTTCAATGAAGTAAGTTAGAGCACCTTACTGCAGAACTGTTTTGTGACTAGACAGGTGTGGAGAAAAATGGTGTTTAAGATGCAGGACAGGTGCTGCTTATTGGATGTCTGCTCTAATAGATGGGAGTATGCCTTAGCACTCGCCTTGAAGGAAATGAAAGCTACTCTAATGATTCTATTTGATATATGGAAAATCTGTTCCAAAGAATTTCTGTTTCCCTATTAAAATCCAGCTTGTGTCTGTTGGGCTAAATGCTTCTATTGACTCTGTCATATTTAAACTATGTAAATGAAAATTGATTTTTACTATGACAACTTTTTCAGCTGTGTCAGCACTCTCCTTAAACATTATACATTTGTTTTTTGGGAGCATTTTCCTAACAGTTGCTCAAAAGCTTAAAGTTGTCAAACAAAGCCTCCCAGGTTTGTTAAAGATACTTCTTTCACTTGGATTTCTTTTTTTCTAAATGCTGCTGATGTTTCTTTCAATGTAGAAACAACAGTTACAATCAGAATAGTTTCTCAAATTAACTAAGATACTTAAGTATTTAAAATATGAGTAAGAAGATTTCCCTTAAAATTGCTTAACTTTCCTAAAGTTGTATTACTAGTAAATGTGTATCTTTACTATTTCAGAAGGTTTTTAAGCTTCTGAAAAATGGCTTATTCATAAAGTAAAAGATCTTTCAACAGAAATGCAGTGTCTTTCTATATGTGACTGTAGGTTTGTTTCAGAGTACTTGTTTGATTCCCCCTTCTTGCTTGTCCTGTGTGACTACTCACTGAGCAAAGGACAGGAGCAGCAACTGCTTCCTTATGTTTCCTGCTACTCATGTACAGGTGAGACTTCTTGATCCCTTAACGCTACAAAAAGATACTGATCATTAAATTACTACCTGTAATGACTGTTACAGTTGGCTTATGGTTATACTAGAAACTCTAGGGAGAAGAGGGGAGTTCTTACATTGAACAAGTGAGCAGCAAAGCTAAATCTAACTTTCATCCTGTCAATAAAGTTAAGTGGTAGTGAATCAGAGTAAGAGAGTTTCAGTAAGCAAAGCAGAGAATTAAGCAAGAATAACAAGTTCCATTCCTTCTTCTCAGATAATCTGTTTTCCTACTGTGAATTTTTAAGTAACTGACCATCTCTGCAGACAGATTTTGTTTGAATTCAGGAATACTGGTAGACCATAGGCACAAATATGAAAGGTGACCTCCCCACGGTCAAGTTAATTATCAGTGCAGTTTACCTCTAATGTTGATATACACTTGAGTTGCTTGGGTAGAAGAATATTCAAGTTGTGCCCATAGCCTAAAAATGTGTACTCTTCTACCTCTCTTACTGAAGTAATACCACATAGAAACATGTTCTTGCTAAACACTTAGCAGGTATTAAATATCTGCGGTTTGATATAGTTTTCAGAATTGAGTGTGGAAATACTCTAGAAAGACATGTGTGACGCCTTCTAAAGCAGTCATGTATTGCCTTTGCTTGAGGATGACTTACGAATTGAGTGACAACTAAAACTTTGAGGTAACTTTCATTAAGCCTCTGAAACAGGTTAACGGATAAAGCATTCTGTGTTCAATGATTATAGCTGTAATTAAACAACTTACATAAGTGCCACTTGTAACATCAGAAGCCTCACTTGGTTACTACCTTCAGTATTGTAATCTAGTAGTTTGGATGCATATCTGCTGGCAGAAAGCTAGCTACTGTAAATTCAAACTGTTGGCACCTAAAGCCATGTGCAAACTCAGAAATACTTTCTAACCAGCTACTCTTTCAATAGGTCCAAGCCAATGTCCTTAGGGAAAACCTGATTAAAATACCACTGTTCAAAGAGAAGATTTGATTCGGAATATATGCTTTGCAAATCAGCATTCTAGCACATGCTGAAACAGACCTCTTGAGTAACAGGATCTCTGGCTTTCTAGAAAGCTGTCTACCTAAAAAAGCATAATACACATAAAGGTATTTGAAATAGGCAATATTAGCCTGTGAACACCTACAGAAGGCTTCTAGTGCAAAAAGCCAACAACATTTATTAGTTTAAATACAGTGTGTTTTTTTCTTGATTTTATGTGGGATTAGCTACCTTGACTGAATAAGTCAGCTTTAAAGCAGCAGCATATTTGGGTAGGATAGGTTTTTTATTTTTATATATATGTGTGTGTGTGTCTGTATA
>WEKW01021560.1:1321-21169 GCA_013389905.1 Sula dactylatra | reverse complement strand
AAGTTAATTATCAGTGCAGTTTACCTCTAATGTTGATATACACTTGAGTTGCTTGGGTAGAAGAATATTCAAGTTGTGCCCATAGCCTAAAAATGTGTACTCTTCTACCTCTCTTACTGAAGTAATACCACATAGAAACATGTTCTTGCTAAACACTTAGCAGGTATTAAATATCTGCGGTTTGATATAGTTTTCAGAATTGAGTGTGGAAATACTCTAGAAAGACATGTGTGACGCCTTCTAAAGCAGTCATGTATTGCCTTTGCTTGAGGATGACTTACGAATTGAGTGACAACTAAAACTTTGAGGTAACTTTNAACTCAGAAATACTTTCTAACCAGCTACTCTTTCAATAGGTCCAAGCCAATGTCCTTAGGGAAAACCTGATTAAAATACCACTGTTCAAAGAGAAGATTTGATTCGGAATATATGCTTTGCAAATCAGCATTCTAGCACATGCTGAAACAGACCTCTTGAGTAACAGGATCTCTGGCTTTCTAGAAAGCTGTCTACCTAAAAAAGCATAATACACATAAAGGTATTTGAAATAGGCAATATTAGCCTGTGAACACCTACAGAAGGCTTCTAGTGCAAAAAGCCAACAACATTTATTAGTTTAAATACAGTGTGTTTTTTTCTTGATTTTATGTGGGATTAGCTACCTTGACTGAATAAGTCAGCTTTAAAGCAGCAGCATATTTGGGTAGGATAGGTTTTTTATTTTTATATATATGTGTGTGTGTGTCTGTATATGTATTTATACTTAAGTTCTCTAAAGGTACTCTGCATGTGAGCTTGACATGAGTATGTAAGTTTTAGTTTAGCGAACCCAGATGACCAAAATCACATTATCAAGTTAGCCAATTATGTTGTGAGTAAACTGCATAATGTTGAATTCTGGCAGGTTTGCAAAACAGAGTTGTTAAACGTATGAGTGACAACAGCAAACACATGACTGTTTTACAACAATACATATATGAGAAGAGAACATAACTGAGAATTACTCAGTTAATAAATGGAGATTAAACTCCTGGAAGATAATCGCCTCTCATCATAACCTAGGAAGCTGCTGTTCAAGTGTAGGCAGTTAGGTACCTCTAGGGATGACTTAGCAACGGTGCCTTATAGCTTTATACAAATGTCTCAATTCACCAGGGTCTACATTGGCCAATTGCTTCTTATTCTTAGTAATTAATCCTTAAAATGTATTAGCTTTGCGAACACTGCAGAAATTGCAGGTAGCTCGCTGGTAGTAAGTATGCTCTCAGCTTCTAACTTTATATAGCTTTTGTTTCGTATTGAGGTAAATCACTTTAAATCTGTAGTCTAAATAAAAGGGTCAATTGTGGTTTGTTTTTTATTTTTTTTCTCTGATCATTGATGTAACTACTGATATTAGTCCAAATGAAGAGAATTAAGCAGGTGTAATACTCATTTGTCAGTGCCTTAACTTAATGGCAAGGTCACATCCCTAGTACCTTTAGAAAACTTAAAAAAATAATCCGCAATGAAATTATATATATATATATGCGTGTGTGTGTGTGTGTGTGTTTGTGTTTGTATGTGTTGCACTGCTTCTTCAAAGCCAGCTTGTTCAGACAAAATAGTTAACTCCAAGAAATAATAACACATGGGACCATATAAGGACAAGAGCAGTTTATTGGGTTTGTTTTGGTTTTTGACAATACATAATTAACTAGCAGTCAGGGAACTGTACATTGAGGATCAATGCCAGCAATACAGCAGAAATGCCAATAGTCACAAAATATTCATAAATGACCACAAATTTGTGAACATTCTTCCTTAACAAATCTGCCAAAGTCTTAATGACATGGACACATTCACACAGTCATCTGCACTCCACCGTGCCTCACAGGATAAGTGGGTTACAACTAGACCCCATCTCTCGGCACTGTGGGGCACCTTACTTGCACACACCTGTGTTGGAGATGTGGGTGCTCCAGCTGTACGTGTACCCATGCAGCCCGCTCCCTGTAACTTGCTAGTGCACACACAGCTGGTGAAGCTCCCCAGGAGGCCAAGTGCCACCCCAACCCCCAAAGGTGTGGGTCCCAAAGTAATGTGCCCCATACTGCTAAACTAGGAGCTGGTGCAGACTCCTCATGGTATCCAATGGGGAGGTTGTTCTGTCCAGCCTGGGCAAAGGCTGATATGCCGCAAGGTGACTTCTGGCATCACCAAACCATTTTAAGTGAATTTCTCTCTTCTCGCTTATGAAAGAATCATGAAAATGTGTATATCTCTTTTCAAGATGACTCACCTTTTTTGTTTGTTTGGTTTTCATACCCAAAATTTTCTTGGTCATTCCCTGATTATTGTTTAATCCAACAGTTGTTCATCATCTTTGGTGTTATCAGTGTGGTTTTTTGGTTGGTTGGTTTGGGGATTTTTGTTTTGGGTTTTGGTTTGTTTTTTTGTGTTTTTTTTTTTTTTTTTTTTTTTTTTTTTTTGGCAAGTATATTCTCAAACAACTTTGAGTACTCCACCCATATACACTGTTTATATTCACATTCCTATTTTATCAGATATTGTTACTCAGCCTGTTTTACCAGGGAAAGCCATTATGGTTCCTCCACAAAGGTGTAGTGCTTCTAGTTTATATGCCACCACAACTTCGTTACAAGAGCAGCCTGAACTCAGGTTGCATACAGATCCCATCTGTCTTAGTGAAATATTGAGGTTTGACCACAAAGGACCCTGCAGAGCTCTGCAGGCAGTTTAAATGACAGAATGACACCATATATCCTATATTCAAGCTCTACGTGTATGTATGGTTACTTATGTGTAGTTAACCACATTCAAATTCTGTTCTTCCAGGCTTTCTAAATTGTAACACTAGCTTGTGGCTTGCATCAACACAGCATGAGATGAGGTTTAGTGTGTAATTTTTCCACAGGTTGATATCAAAAATGCATAACTAATTTTTTAAGGTCATCTTCCAGATGTGTTAGAAGCGGGGAAAATAACACTTAGAAGCAGCTATGTCTTCAGCTGTTGAAAGGGTAGATGCTTGGGGACTTGCTTTCTACATTTAACTTTCATACATAAGTGTTTTCTTTTTTTAATATCTTTTCCCCTCTGTACCAGTAGTACACACATTCTATTTCTTCTCTGTGCTTTATGACAGCCATGATTATGAACTTATGTAGCCTCAGTTTCAGCTATGTTTATTTCTATTCAAGATATCTGAATGCATTTTATCAAAGTAATGTGAAGTAAACATAATGTAGAGGTTTAGGTTATTCTCAAAGTCTGGTCTGTGGAAAATTTGTGTATGTAACATATCTCTTGCCCTGCTTATACATCTTCTGGACAGATACTGTGTGAAAAGCAAACCTGCAGTATACTTCAAGGTATGTGGGTCTTTCCTGTCTTGAGACAATATAATCTTGCGTGCTATGACCAGCACTTAGTGGAGGTGTGTGTGCATGTAAGATGGCTGGTGGGAGTGTTCTACTGTAATCTTCTGAGTTCCAATTTATCTGGCTCGCAGAACAGTGGCTGTCATGCACCTTAACCTCCAACACAAGCCTAAGGCTTTGCAGACATATCTCTTATTTCAGCTGCCTAAACACTTTCTAAAATCTAGCCAAAGGGTGAAATTATATGATGTGGCTTGAGCTGAACTCATGCTCCAAATATGTTGAAAGGAGAAAGTTTTTATTCTTATTCTTTCAACTAGCTCTGTTTGTCTTTCTCTGCAGTAAGTCAATTCAGTTTTGCCAATCTGTTGGAGAACTTTTCTTTTTTGGGATTTTTAAGGTGGTTTGGGAATTTTTTCTGTTTGGTTTGGTTTGGCCTTTTTTTTTTTTGATAGGTGTGTTTGTGGTTTTTCTGTGTGGTGTGGGGTTTTGGGGGAGGGTTGTTTGTTTATTTGTTTTGAGTTTGTTTTGGGTGGGTTGGTTGGGTTTTTTTGTGTGTGTGCAATTTAACTTATCTGGTACAATTGAAAGGGTCAAATGAATGCCAGTGGAGAGGGGAGGAGGGAGCATGGGACTGCTTTTCTGTCAAATAGGTTTAAAGCTTTAAAAAGTATCAACTTTACCCTATGTTCTCTGAGAAAAAGCCAGACTTATATGTCCATGCAGAAACCACAGCAATGTAGTCTCGATCCTGAACTGAGGACCCCATCTTCTACTGTAGTACAACAGTGTTTGATCTATGAACACTTTATATTACTGAGCATTAGAAAAGCAGGATATAAGTAAAGGAAAAATAACCCATCATGGAGTGTGCCCCTCAACATCCCTTTGCACTAATGTACTTTAACGATATAGGATTCATCTTACAGAACTGCTTTTGCAAAATAGTTGCTATCATGTGCCTCTGGGCTTTACTGTAACAAATAATTACAAGCATAATAACACAAACCAGGCACAGCAGCTTTCATTTTTTTACTTTAGAAATTAAGTGAAGCAATTTCTTTGTTATACATAATTTTAAAACATTTTGCTTTCTCTTACTCTGTCTTCATAACTTGAAATTAGAAAGTCATGTTCAGCTAGTTTCTATATCTGTGTAAATGTTTCATTCTTGTAACTTGATTTTAGTGAACAAAGAACCAGGGTCATTTTTATGTATGTGAGAATGTGAAATTTCAAGGACAAACATTTGATCAATAATTAAGCTTCAAAATAAAGTGGGGTGAATTCTTTCTTCTGGTGTGATCTCCTTAATATATTTACTCAGACAGTTTATTGTTGTGCATGTGAAAGTTTTAAGAAGAATTGGCATTCTAATACTGTTATGCGCTCACTGAGGGATCGAGAGTGATATGATCACTCATGGTCACCGAGTTTAGTCATGAAAGGGAAGTGCAGAGAAGGTGGAAGTGGTAATGGGCTACCTAGGAAGAACGTAAATATTTTGCCTGCACATGCAGGAATAGAGCTAGGAAAACCAAAGCTTAGCTGGACTTGAAACTAGTGAGCAATGTGAAAGGTATTAAGTTTCTGTAACCAGCTCAGCAGCAAAAGGTAGTGTAAAGAAAATGAGATTCTGCTGTTCAGTGAGGCAAGTGAGGTGGTGATAAAAGATAGGGAAAAAACGGAAGGACTGAAAACCCTCCCACCACTTGTTTTCCCTTCCCTCTCTCTCCCCATCCTCTAGCCCTCACTAAATAAGTATGACCCCAGGTCTCTTGGGCCTCTTACACTGCTGGTAGAAGATGAGAAGAAGCTATTCCTCTACTGTGGAGGAAGATAAGGAGAACCTAGTCCTACTGTATATACACAAGTGCATAGGACTGGATGGCATGCTTCCAAAAGTGCTGAGGAAGCTGGGAAATGTTGTTAGAGGGCATATTTTTTACTATCTTTTATAATAAAAGATTATACTTTTTATAAACTTTTATTGAGGTCATGTTGATAGTCATAAGGAAGTTTGATGACTGTAAAACGGCAGTCACACCTATCTTCAAGACGGGCAAGGAGGAGTCAACGAGTTACAGGCTGGTCAGCCTGACCTCAATGTCTGGGTAGATTATGAAGCAATTTACCAAGAAGCCATCTGCAGCCACCTGAAGGACATAGTGATTATTGGGGAAAGTCAGCATAGGTTTACCAAGGACAAATTATGTCTGACCACACTGATAGCCTTCTGTGATGAAATGACTGGATAAATAGAACAGGAGAACACAGGAGATGCTGTATACCTTATCTTTAGTAAGGCTTTTTACTTAGTTCCTCATGCTGTCCTGATATCCAAGTTGATTAGTTGTGCAGTCGATAAATGGATAATAAGATGCATAGCTGAATCATTGGCCTCAGAGGGTTATAAGCAGCAATACAAAGTCAAAGTGTTGGTCTGTTACAGGTGGTGATCATCAGAAACAAATGTGAGGTCCATTACCATTGCTAATGACCTGAATGGTGGACTCTCAGCAAGTTCATGTACAATACCAAACTGGAAGGAGCAGCTGAATGGTTAGACGATAAGGCTGCTACTAAGAGGAACCTCAATAGTTTGGAGAAATGTATGAACAGGACCCTCATCAAGTTCAGTAAAGATAAGTGCAGATGCCAAGTCCAGCATCTGGGATGAGCTAACCCTCTGCAACAGTACAGTCTAGCGCAGACTAGAGCTGATGATCCTCATGAATGACAATATGAGATAAGTCAACATTATGCCCTTATGGCAAAAGCATCCAATACAAACTGGACTGTATAAGGAAGAGTGTAGCTCACAGATTAAGGAAATTCTTTGCTTCTGTTCGCTCCTTGTGAGAACACATTTTAAATACAGTGTCAGGTTTTGGGCTCCTCAGTATGAGAAAGACATTGACATACCTGTGTGTCCAGTGAAGGACCTCCCAGGCACTTAGGGAGCTGGAATGTGTAATGTATGAGAAGCAGCTGAGAAAAAAGTGTTTATTCAGTCTTAAGAGAAGACAAAGAAAGATCTTCATGTTATCTGTAACTACCTAATGGGAGAGTACGCAGAAGACAGAGTAAGATTATTCTTGAAGATGCACAGTCATAGGACAGGAAGCAATAAATGTTATTTAGAATGTGGAAAGCTCTGATTAGTTATAAAGAAAAGTCTTTTCATAACAAGACACTATAAATGTTCCCAGAGAACTTGTGGAATCTCCATCCTTTGGAGATACGCAAAACTTGACTGGACAAGTCCCTAAGTAATCTGATCTAATTGGCCTAACATTGAGCACAGAGTTGGACCAGACGACCTCTAGAAGTCCAAACTAAGCTACATAGAATCATAGTTCTATGTATAGCAGCTTTGAAGCTCCACTTGGAGAAATTTTGAGAAAATGCTTCGGTCACATAATGAGCAGCTATGTTCCCATAAATCATGTTGGAAACAAATGTACTTGAATTGGTTTACACTGATGTCTGTACATCTTGTATTTACAAATTTGCTTTCACTTGGGATAGGCCTGTTTTATAATTTTGTGCTTAAATATATTTTTGAAGATGGCATTGCCTACTTCATGTGCTTAAGGCAAGTTTAAATTCTCAAAATCCCATCAAGCTTTGAAAATTTCTTAGTTGTTTTAATGTGAGTCCCTTTCAAGTTAATTTTAAAAATTAATGATCCTCTCACACAAATTCAGTGCAGCAATACAATTTCTGGCTCTTGTCCTGTTGTTTTGAGTAGCATTTTTAAATGTCCTTTGGACTGCTCCACAACTTAGGTATTACAAGGTGCTGCTATAAGCCGTCTGTCAACAAGTTCCCGTAGAGCTCAAACACCCATAGTGACCCCATCTCAGATCTGTTTAAGTCTTATGTTCTCACATGCTTGGTACTGCTATTTCTATTGTAACACTGTAATAAGAGAAAACTAATTTATCGTTTTGATTCTTAAGGTATGATTGTGACAACATAGAATCACAGAATCACGGAATGGAAGGGGTTGGAAAGGACCTCTGCAGATCATCTCGTACAACCCCCCTGCTTGAGCAGGTACACTTAAAGCGGGGGGCACAGGACCACGTCCAGGCCAGTTTTGAATGTCTCCAGAGAAGGAGACTCCACAACATCTCTGGGCAGCCTGTTCTACTGCTCTGTCACCCTCACAGTAAAGAATATTTTTCTCATGTTTAGTTGGAACTTCCTGTGTTCCAACTTTTGCCCATTGCATCTTGGCTTGTCCTTGGGCACCACTGAAAAGAGTCTGGCCCCATCTTCTTCACACCTGCCATTTAGACATTTATAAACATTGATAAGATCCACCCTCTGCTCAGTCTTCCCTTCTCCAAGCTAGACAAATCCAGGTCTCTCAGTATTTCCTCATAAGAGAGACACTCCAGTCCCCTGATCGTCTTTGTAGCTCTCCTCTGGACTGTCTCCTGTAGTTCCCTGTCTTTCTTGAACTTGGGGGCCCAGAACCAGACACAGTACTCCAGATGTGGCCTCACAAGGGTGGAGTAGTGCGGGAGGATAACCTCCCTTGACCTGCTGGCCACACTGCTTTTTATGCACCCCAGGATACCCTTGGCCTTCTGGGACACGAGGGCTGGCTTATGGTCAACCTGCTGTCCACCAGCACTCCCAGGTCCTTCTCAGCAGAGCTCTTTCCAGCAGGTCAACCCCCAACCTGTACTGGTGCATGGGGTTGTTCCTCCCCAGGTGCAGGGTCTTACACTTGCTTTTGTTGAATTTCATTACGTTCCGCTCGGCCCAGCTCTCCAGACTGTCCAGGTCTCGCTGAATGGCAGCACAGCCTTCTGGTGTATCAGCCACTCCTCCCAGCTTTGTATCAAGCTTGCTGAGGTTACACTCTATCCCTATGTCCAGGTCACTGATGAACATGTTGAACAGGACTGGACCCAGTACAGACCCCTGGGGAACATCACTAGTTACAGGCCTCCAACCAGACACTGCACCACTGATCACGACCCTCTGAGCTCTGCCGTTCAGCCAGTTCTCTGTCCATCTCACTGTCCACTGGTCTAACTCTCACTTCCTAGGCTTACCTATGAGGATGTTATGGGAGACAGTGTCAAAAACCTTGCTGAAGTCGAGGTAAACATCATCCACTGCTCTGCCTTCATCTATCCAGCCAGTCACGCCATCATAGAAGGCTATCAACTTGGTCAAGCATCATCTCCCCTTGGTGAATTCATGTTGACTACTTCTGATAACCTTCTTTTCCTCTACATGCCTGGAGATGACCTCCAGGATGAAATGAACTGTTCCATCACTTTTCCAGGGCTGGAGCAGAGGTTGACTGGCCTAGAGTTTCCCAGGTCCTCCTTCTTGTTGTTTTTGAAGACTAGAGTGACATTGGCTACCCTCCAGTCCTCAGGCATCTCTCCTGTCCTCCGTGACTATTCAAAGATGATGGAGAGTGGCTTAGCAACAACATCCGCCAGCTCCCTCACCACTCATGGGTGCATCCCATTGGGACCCACGGATTTGTGAGGTTCCAGTTTGCCTAAAT
Source organism: Sula dactylatra (assembly GCA_013389905.1). Lineage (NCBI taxonomy): Eukaryota > Metazoa > Chordata > Aves > Suliformes > Sulidae > Sula > Sula dactylatra. Next base: position 12,244 of record WEKW01021560.1, on the reverse strand, counting down.
GATCTCTAAGCCATTCCTCCTCAAACAAGGGGATTAACTCTGCTTTCTCTGCATCCTGCATCACCAGGGTACCCACCTTGTTCAGCAGTGGGCCCACTGTTTCCCCAGTCTTTCTTTTACTACCGATGTATTTGAAGAAGCCCCTCTTGTTATCCTTGACATCCCTTGCCAGATTTAGTTCCAAGTGGGCCTTGGACTTCCTCGTTGCATCTCTGCATACCCTGACAATGTTCCTGTATTCCTCCCAAGTGGCCATTCCCTTTTTCCACATACTGTAAACCTCATTCTTCCATCTGAGTTTTTCTAGAAGCTCTTTGCTCATCCATGTGGGTCTCCTGGTTCCTCTGCTTGAATTCTTCCCCATAGGGATGCACCAATCTTGAGCTTGGAGAAAGTGGTACTTGAATACTGACCAGATCTCTTCGACCCCCCTACTTTCTGGAGCCCTAACCCATGGGATTCCTCCAAGCAGGACTTTGAAGAGGCCAAGGTTAGCTCTCCTGAAGTCCAGGGTTTAATCCTACTTGTTGCCCTGTTTCTACCATGCAGGATCCTGAATGCCACCATCTCATGGTCACTGCAGCCAAGGCTACCCCAAACACTCACATCCTCAACTAGACCTTCTTTGTTTGTTAGTATAAGGTCCAGCAGTACATCTTGCCTTGTTGGCTCCTCCACCACCTGTGTCAAAAAGTTATCCTTGATGCTCTGCAGGAATCTCCTGGATTGTTCACACCTCGCGGTGTTGCTTTTCCAGCAAACATCAGGGTGGTTGAAGTCCCCCATGAGAACCAGGGCCTGTGATTGTGAGGCTACTTCCAGCTGTCTGTAGAAGGTCTCATCAACTTTCTCTTCCTGATCCGGTGGCCTGTAGCAAATGCCCACAACAGTGTCACCCATATTTGCCTGCCCCTTAATTTTTACCCATAAGCTCTTGACTTGTTCTTCCTCCACCCCCAGGCAGAGCTCGATACATTCCAGTTGCTCCTTCACATAAAGAGCAACTCGCCCACCTTGCCTTGCTGGCCTGTCTTTCCTAAAAAGTCTGTAGCCATCCATGACAGCATTTCTGTCATGACAGCTATCCCACCATGTCTCTGTAATTGCAATCAGATCTCTAGTTCTTCCTGTTTATTCCCCATGCTGCGTGCGTTGGTGTACAGGCATTTCAGAAAAGTAATTGACCACGCAGGTTTCCCTGGAGGGGTGCAGGAGGATCCACTACAGCCATACACACCCTTTGAGGTGGTTAGTTTTCTGACTGTCGTGTCGTGAGGCAGTTAAGGCACCTTTGTCGTTGCTCTGGTTGGCTTGGATTATTCCCCCATTGGATGTGATAGCATTAGCATTACCACTTTGGACCACACCACCCTGAGTCCAAGTTGGCCAGCCTGCTGTGAAAGATTCCCTTGCCCCTGCTAGACAGGTGGATTCTATCCCTCCCTAACAGGTTATGGTTGCTGGGGAAATTCTCATTGTCATAAAAGCCAAAACCCTCGCAACGGCACCAGCCACGTAGCCGAGAGTTGAGTTGCATTATTAATCTGTTACTGGCTGCCTATTTTTCTCCAGCTGGTAAAATGGAGGAGAAGATGACTTGGGCACAAATATTTTTCATTTGCTCTCCCAGGGCTTTATAACTTTCCTTGGTTCTGCCCAGGCTCTGGCTTACAGCATCGTTTGTGATGTTACAACATCTTCCCATTCTCATCAAAGAACTGTAAACATAAAGCTGTTGGATTTATGGAGGTGGAAGGAGGGATGAAAATCTCTATGAATAGGAAGAGAATGCAGAACCTGGTCTGTTCTGCATTCATCAATCTTCCAGAATATTTAATTTGTAATTAGGTCACTCCATTCTTATCTTTCTAAATAAGCAAGATGCTTATAGATGCTTATAGAAACCTCAAAAAATAGAAACTGTGAGGAAGAATATGTTTGAGGCACATTGAAGCACCATTGGTAGGTATACTACAGAGATAAGTTATTCCTACTCCTTGCTGAACCCCACAGAACTGTGTTGAGACAGTCAACATCACCTCTGTAGTCTTTTATGAGCAGGGAAATTATGTCCACCAGCTGCAGCTCAAAGACTGTTCTGAGGTATTTCAACTCCATAATCAAACTTAAAGGATGTGGAGTGAGTGGAAGTAAATATTCTTAGGCTAGCTTTATATTTTTGGGAATTTCTCACTTTCTAGCCTTTCCCTGTACCCCCTGCAGTGTTGATCATGCCCTATTATGACCTGGAGAAATAGTAAGAAGGTACACTTGTTTTCAGAAAGGTGATAAATTGTCACTTGTTGCATAGACTGATCTGAGCAAAAGAATATTCCCTTCTAATTATTTACACAGGAGACTTAAGTCTCTGGCATCTCTGCAGTCTTTCATATTTCATTTTTTGTATATTTTACTGAGATTTAAAAAAAAATGTTGAAGATCTGCATTTCAATTATGTCTTATATGCCCTGATTTTTAATTATGAAGTCCTTTGGCATATCTTGTTACATAATTGGTCACATTTATGAAACTCTTGGAATATCCTGAACACTGCTGTGCTGCTGGAATTTAGGACAAGTGTACCTATGTATCTGGAATTCTAATATCTGCTTTACTGAATACAGTAAGTGGTTTGTTAATGTTACTTCAAAACAGTGGGCTTGCTATGCTTGACAAATAAGTGATTTATTTTCTCAAACCTGTTTTATTAAACACAGTTTAGCTGGAGCAACATAAAACCAAAATCCTAGACCCTCTACTCAAAGAATATAATGTTTTATGTATCATGATACCAATAAATTATTTTTCCTTAGAACTAGAAAAAGATCACATAGATTCAGAGACAGTAATTCAGGTAAAATCAGTCTTCAATGAGAATAAAGTAGTTACAAACTACATTAGAAAGGATAAGGCTTACTAATTTCCAAGATGGTAGTTCATTGCATTCATCTTTATGTTTCATCTCTTGCGCTTCTATTAGGGAGTTTTAGGGAGGCATATAGCAGGGCCTGCATCCAAAATTTGGACAAAAACTATTCTAATGCAGATGGAACTGTATTTCTAATTATTCACTCTTGCCAAGTTGTGTATAAAAGATCAGCCCCAGTCATAGGTTTCATGACAAGTAGGAAATAAATTGTTCAAGATAAGATGCAAATTAGGGACAAAGTTCAGCTGACTACCAGAATATATAATTATATTTTGATATGTCACAGAGTAAGACAGTCTTACTTGATTTAAATTTTGTAAACTTAAAATGTTTGGCTGGAAAAATGGTAGGGGAGGGGTGTATAAAAACTGTTAATTCTTGAGAAATGTAAATTTTACCTTGAAAAATAAATCCAGAGCAGGTTAGGAAAACACCTTTCTTGAATGCAGTTTTAAATTACAATAGCATACTGATGAATTTTGATTACATTTGCTATATGGATGAGCTGTGTCCACAAATGCACCACTGGTTTAAGGGACAAAAATTCTAACATATAAGCTACTGCAGAATACAAAATATACTGCATAATATGCCGATAACAAGAAAAAAACCATCAATAATGATGACACACACCTCCAAAACAAACAGTAAGACTCCTTGAAAAGCAATCCCAGCACAAGAGATTTGAAGGCTTGAATACAGTGTGTAAGCAAAGAATATGATTAAGGGTGTGTGGCTGCCACTTTGCAACACTTCAAGGGCTGTGCAACATAATTGGTACTGAAAGTCAGCATTCCTAGAGTAGCTCACCATTATAGCTTTTAGGAACCTGATTTTGATCTGTCATTCGTAGACGCATTTGTATGTATACCTGCTTACTGCACATTTGATGCTGTATAGATATAATTACATATGTGATCTGTGTCTGCTTGCATGTAAATCGCCTATCACAATGTTGATCAATGAATGTAAATTCAGCTTTTTTCAAAACTACTAATCCTCTGTAACTCAGCATCTGTGAATGCCAGACTAATGGTAAGCATGTATGTAACATGGATTTAAGTGTTCAATGTTAGAGAATACTGGCCAAGCAATAAATCAGCAGATAGACAGCATTTATGCTATGCTATTTGGTATCGTTTATTCCAACTAAAGTTAAGCTTGCCCTTAAGCACTTGATTCTCCCTTTAGTTTAAGGCTTCCTTGTGTTACTCTTTCCTGCTCCCTGGCACAACATTTGGTGGAAAAGCAGTGGTTTTATCTCAAACAATATAGACACCTGAGAAGTGGCCCTGAGCAAGCTGGATTGCTTACACAAAGCAGTATGGTGGTGTGCAGAGATGCTCATGAGAGTCTTGACAGAATTGTAGGTCTTTCATCAGTCACAGCATTGCCTTTAGTCCTGTCTGCACAGCAGCACTACTTTGCTTATGTGTATCTCAGCTCAGAACAGCACTGTACAGTTTGAATGCAAATGGTTCCCCTTCATTTCAGCTGAGGGGATCTTAAGACCAAACAGTACATTTTTATTTCAAGTCTGCAAGAAACAAAGTAGGAAAGAGAGAGGTAGATACACAAGGCTGGTTTGCTGCAAAAGGCAAGATGGTGACCAAGGTATTATGATGGCTGGAAAATAGCATAGGACTCCATCTGTAGTTTGGAGTCTTTCCTGAAATCCTAGAGGTGCTTTCAGACAAAGTCAGGAATATCAACATCAGCAATTGATTCAGCTGGGAACACATCAAACCTTCTGCAAATGTGCTTCATACCCGATTTATAGGTATTCAGCAAGTCCAACCTCTCCTGAATGTGAGGCTTAAGGTGTAGTATACTTCAATACTGTGTTACCTACAGATCCTATGTATACCAAGTTATCTGTGAATGCTGAGCAGTCAGTCTCTGCATGGACTTTCACAGTGGTGCATTTACTTTAATATATCTTATATGTTTCTTCTATCTGCAGGGTGTCTTGGGTAGCAACAGGTTGTGCCCCAAGCAGTAGGACATAAATTAGATTAAAATGTTCAATGATACGTCTTAGAACAGTAGGATTTGCAGGACTGGGTAACCACATATCTACTTTTGAAAACTAAACATATACCAGTGAAGCTGCATCACTCATGGTCTCTGAGGATTTGACCCTATTAGTGTGAGAAATTTAATAAATTTTATTATGGTGCCTATAAGTGAATACCCATATTCACACATCTTTAAAGGGACATGAGAAAAAATATTTTTTAAAGAATTTTTAAAATATCTACAATTCAATGTTATGTCACTCAGCTCTGTGGAAGTACAGCCAAGCTAGTACTGCATATTAAAAAAATAACTGGAAAATATTAGGATCACAGGATGATTCAGGTTGGAAGGGACCTCAGGAGACCTGTCGTCCAACCTGCTGCTCAAAGTAGGGTCAGCTGTGAGGCCAGACCAAGTTGGTCAGAGTTTAATCCAGTTGGTTCTTGAAAAACCCCAAGGATGGAGCCTGCACAACCTCTCTGGGTAGCCTGTTCCAGTGTTTGACTATCCTCATGGGGGAAAAAGTTTGTCCTTATATCCAGTCTGAACCTCTTGCATTTCAACTTATGCCTGTTGTCTCTCATCCTCTTTCAATGCACAGCAACCTGGCTTTGTTGTCTTGGTGACATTCTCACAAGTACCTGGGGGCTGCTCTTAGGTTTCCCCAAAACTGTCCCTTCTCCAGCTCACTCATCCTCTCTTCACAGAGCAAGTATTCCAGCTCTGGAGCAGCTGTGCTAAAACCAACCCACTTTATTAGCATCTTTCTTCTATAGGGGAGTCCAAAACTAGACATTGGACTCTAGATGTGGTACTGAGAAGGGAGTAATCACTCCTGTGGATCACCTGGCTGTGCTTCTGTTAGTACAGCCCAGGATGTTCTCAGCTTTCTGCTGACTTATGCCCAGATTGCATCCACCAGCACTGACAGGTTATTTTCAGCAGAGCTGTTACTCTGACACTCAGGTCCCAGCCTGTATCACTGGAAGGGGCTCTTCCTTTCCAAGTACAGGACTTGGCATTTGTTCTCACTGAGGAACCTTGCTGAGGTTCATGTTGCCCATTCCCTCATCCTATCTATTCTGGATGGCCATCCTGCTTTCAACAGTATCAACTGATCCAGCAATTTGGTGTCAACTGAAAACTTGATGATAGTGCACTCCATTCACCACTTCCAGGTAACTGTTAAGGTTGTTAAACAGGACAGGTCCTAGGATAAACACCTCCGCTTGTCACTGGCCTCCAGGTAGGGAAAGATCCATTAACTACCACCCTCTGAGTTCTATTAGATTTTGGGGTTTTTTCATCCAGTCACACTTTTTTTTTTATTCATCCATCCAGACTGTACTGTTCTAGCTGGGATATAAGAATAATGCAGGAGATGGTGTTGAAAGACTTGATAAAATCAAGGTTAATTACCTCCACTGGTCTGACCTCATCCATAAATCCATTTGTTTTTCCACAGGAGGCAAACAGGTTTCTCAAGAATGGTTTACACTTGGTCAATACTGACTCTTCTCAAGTACTTTGTCCTTCATGTGCCCAGAATTATGTTTCAGAAGGACTTGCTCTTTGATTTTTCCCAGGCTCCAAAGTGAAGCTGATTGGTCTGTAGTTCTCCAAAGTTGACATATTGGCCTTTTTGAAGATTACTGCAATATATGCCTTTCCTCAGTTCTCAGATCTCCATGATGTGTCAAAGACAACAGACAGCAGCCTTTCAAGGACATCAACCATCTCTCTCAGCACCCTTGGCTGCAGCCCATCTGATCACATGGATTTACATGGGTTGAGTTGTCTGAAATAAACCCTGGTTTTATCTTCATCCAATGCTGGCTGCTCTTCTTCTGAATCCTTTCACTGAGCACAGGTGCCTGGGAGACATTCTCAGCAAAGACTGAGGTGAAGGTGGCATTGAGCACTTCATTCTTACACATCTGCTAACAGTAAATCACCAGCACATTCAACACTGTGCTTGCGCTGTCCCTGTACAGCCTTTTACTATTGCAGCATTAGAAGCTCTTCTTGTTGCCCTTGAAATCCCTAACAGGTTTTAACTCTGGCTGAGCTGCAGCTTTCCTACCACCATCCCTTCAAGCAATGCTTCTAAATTTCTCCTTAGTAGCCTCTCCCTGCTTCAACTTCTTGTATACTGCCCTTTTTTTCCATTGAAGTTCCCTATTTAGTCAGGCTGACCTCCTGAGATATCTGCTTGTTTTCCTGGGAACCAGGATGTGCCATTCTTGTGTTTGCCTAGTGTCCTTCCCAGCCTTCTTGAGCTCCTTTGTCGTTCAGAGCTGCCTCCTCCCATGTGATCCTAGCTACCAGTTCCCTGAATAAGCTAAAAGCTGCTCCCCTAAAGTACAGGATGTAGACCCTGTTTCTTACCTCCATCATTCTTTACAGATCTTGAACTCCACTAGTTCACGGTCATTCCAGACAAAGATACTACAGATTATCGCATCGTCAACCAGTTCTTCCTTGTCTATGAACAGCTGATCCAGCTGTACATAACCCCTGTTTGGTACTAGTAATTGTATCAAGAAGTTATCCCTGACACACTCCAGAAATCTTTCCTGCCATGGTGCCCTTCCAGAAGATGCCAAAGAGATCCCCCATGAGAAATGGGGTCTAAGATCCAGAATTCCTTATTTCAAAAGAGCTTCATCCATTTCCTCACCCTGATCAGGTGAACTGCAACAAACTCCCACAACTGTTTCTCCCTTACTGGCCTCTCCTTTGATCCTAAGCTGTGAATTCTCAACCAAACTGTCATCTGTCCCTCAGGAGGAGTCACATACTTCTGAGCTACTCCTTCACCTCCCTCTTTCCTCCCTCATCCTCTTCTTGACCTATCTTCCCTGAAGAGCTTGTATCCACCCAGTGCAATAACCTACTTGTGTGAGCTGTCCCACCACAGCTCACTGATTGGAATGATGTTGCAGTACTGTAACCACATGCAAAGCTACAGCCTCTGCTGTTTGTTTTGCAGGCTACATACATTTCTGCGCATATGACATGCTTGAAGTGGCCCCTTTTTCACCCTGTTTTATTATTCTGGAGATCCCTCCTGTACCTGCCACCTTGCACCCTTTGCTGCCCACCCATGTTCACCACTTTCTTAATTGATTGTGGGTTGCAATGTCCCTCCACAGGCATTCCTAGGGTAGAGTTCTACTCGCCAGATTGACCAGACTTGTCTTCAGCCCTCAAAAAGAGGGCCCTGTGGTCTAAAAGCAAAATCACTGTTGAAAACATCAGCTGCATAAGCCCCTAACCAATTTCCTAAAATAACTGAGACCATATATTATAATTTGCAAATTTTTCTGATGAACCAGCTATTGAATAAAAGCTGTGACAATATCATAATCCAAACCAGAAAGAACACTAGGGATAATGGATTTCTCACCTATAGGTTATGAGCTGATTTATTGTAGCTGAGGATTTGGTCAACAAATCTCCATGCCTCTCCTGTTAGATTAAAAATATATGCTTTAAAAATCTCCAAATAGCATGTCTATATCCATTTTTGGACGCAATAGGTTTTGGAAGGTATTATAATTTCTCAGTACAGGTTTTAAATCTCACTGCATTTTCTCTTTGAACTAAATTGCTGCTGCTGCTGGGTCACTATATTTCTTTCTTGTGGTTTGGAAAGGCAGAGCAAGGGGAGGCTTGAGGTACTGCTGTCATGTATATCCAACCCTGGCTGTGTTAATCCAACACTGACTGCTGCTTTTTCTTCTCAGGAAGCACTTTTAAAAGTCTTTAAGTGCTATTGAGAGCAAGAGGGTAAATGTCCTGTAATGACTTTAAGGTCAGCAAGCAAAAGCAGAAGTTTCTGGAAAAGTTTGAGGGGGAAAAAACTAACAAATATGTGTCAAAGGAAGATTGCTTTCCTTTGCCTGTTGGACAAAGGTATATTTTTGCCAATGTAATGGGGCACCGATGGTACGTATCAATAAACAATAATATAATATACACCTATAGTTTACAATTTTAATAAAATCATGCATTCAGGCAGATCCTTTGCAGCTCTGAAATCATCACAATGTAGTTTTAAGAGACTTTTTTTTTACAGAAGAAAGGTTTGAGAGATTTTACATTTCTAGCATTCCCACCAAGTCTATATTAGAGTGGACTAGAACCTGATATGTCTAACAAGGAAGAGAATTTATAGGAAAAAAATTGAAAATACAAAGAAGGCTGGCTTTTTCCCCCCTTTCTTGTAATCTGAGTATACTGCGACAAGCTCTGTTCAGATTTGTCCCTGTACAGATTAACTCTGGTTACATGGGTAAATTGAAATCTGAATTTGAGTAGTTGTTCTTCAGTTTTTATATTCTGCTGTAGTGATCCAGAGTCAAGATTTTATTTCTATGACTGAGAGATGGTGCAGCTTTCTCTGGAGTAGGGCATGAAAACTTTTATAACTCCTCACTTCTTACATTAACAGCCTTTATTTTCTAAAAGATTTCAGTGAGAATTTGATCTATTCACAAATGAGTAGCAGGTAGATTCAAGGATTACAAATAAAGGTCTTTGGGCATACCTGATTCCTTCTCCTTTCCACAGTTGTAGTGTGAAAGCAAATTATAGAAGCTGTAAGAGTCTACAAAGACTGCTATATTTCTGTTGCTCAGGGTCAGAGGTCTCTCATTGAGGCATGATATCTGATCCTAGCTTTTCTACAGTAAATAGGTACTCTCACAAAGGTGGTAATACATCTTTGGAGGAGTAAGTCTCCTCCACGTCAGACTGTATGCTTAAGTTGCTCAGGTTTTAAGAGTTAAAATAGATTCTTCTATCTAATCTTCTGCGTAGTGTACTGCAGGCCAGAGCCCTGCACCATGCATTGCAAACAAACCTTTTGTCAAGCTGTACGAAGATACAGGAGCTAGCTAATGATTTGAGTAAGATACCATTCACATACCAAATAACTTCATTACCATCTCTGCACAGTGCTGCTTCATTTACAGTAGCAATATCCTTTCAGGGAGAGGGAAGGGATTCTACTCATTTCCATGCTGAGAAGAACGCCAGAACTTTTCTCTCAACAGATATTGCAAATCTGTGACTTAATGACATTACTGATGATAGTACAAGAAACTTCAAACACTGGAAGAGTTGGGGGACCTGGTTCGAGGCCTTTTTCTTTTCATCCTTAAGGTAAACTTCAGTAGTAGTTTTCTTATAGCACTAGTGGCAATTATGTTTTGGAAAAACAATAAAGAGCAAGAATAAGGACATATTTCTCTCCTTTTGAGAGCTAAGTATTAATTCACTTTGGTCACTTAAACAACTCAATTTCTTTCTTTATAGCCTTTGAGCTATGTAGTCGTTTAAGCCTAATCAAATTATCCAGTTACTCAACTTTGACCATAACGCACTTTGCTTAAGTCTTAAGTGACTTTGTGTAAATGCTAACTATTTGTTTCTTTCTTTATTTTAAGGTTAAACAGTATGCACTTCCCAGGTCTTTCACTTGTGCTGCTGCATGCGGTGTAGGGAGTAGTTTGTTCTGTAAGCCAGATCTGGAGTTTGAAGAGGTTGCAGTACCATTGCTGCCAAAGGATGATTTTTACATAGATGAGGTACTCCTCTGGTATTCTGAATAATTCTTAAAAGAATTTTAATGTAAATGAAAGTAATGTATCTTCACATTTTTAATCTCACATTTTCCTGTCATGTTACCGCATGATTTTTAAAATCTGCTGCATGACTCTAAGTTCTTTAAACTAAAATACAAACTTGTATTCAGTGAAATATTTGTTATGTACATTAGCTTCATAAGTATCAATCTAGTTATTTAATTTTAAAGAGAAATAGTATGAAGTGAAATTATCAGTATATTACAGATTAACTTGCAATGATGTTAATTACTCCAAAATGAAGTCCTATTAATACACAATTGCTTTCTTCAATGGAATGCAAAGGTAAAGAAACACTTTTTTAATTTCTTTGGGGAAAAAAAT
>WEKW01021559.1:299996-328650 GCA_013389905.1 Sula dactylatra | reverse complement strand
GTACATAATCAGTACTTCAGGTCCCTTCCGGTCCGATGGTGACTGACTTCTGAGATGGTGAGTCTGCAGTTATTAAGTCTTTGTTAAAATTAAGATTGGCACTAAAGTGAAACATTTTAACAATCACTCCTATTAATCAGTAGAATAATTCACTTAGGAAAATGGCAAATTCAGAACTGCATGGGAATTGTAATCAAGACTACACGTCCTTCTGAAATGCACAGGGATACTCAGGCTGACAGTCGTAGCTTGTTTAGCACAAAGAAAAATTTCTTCTGCAGGCAGGAAACTCTCTGGTGTGTTTCATGTAAAAGATCAGCATGTTGGGATCTCCCTGACCTCAAAAACTATAGGCAGCAACTTCTGCTGGCTTAATTCTGTTGACTTGGATGGAGTTAAATGAGCAGAGAATTTATTACTGCGTCCAGTTTCCTTAATCCCTAGTAACATGCGGATGCCTTAAAGGCATGTCTTAAAACTCCACAGTATATCTTTAGTGTACAAATAAGACAGGCTGCTGTGAGAGTGAAGTACCTTACCTGCTCCCTTCTTCTGCAGCTGAGCTCTACAGGGCAGTAAGGATTCTGGCTTGCGTATTTGCAAGTCTTTGAGATGATAACATATAAAGCTGATATTTTTCAGACTTGTATTAGTCTCTGCCTAGGATTCATCTGACTCTGCTAAGAGAAGAAGCTAAAAAAATTTTTTTTTCTTTTTAATGAACAGTTCTATATCTGGAATGGCTGGGAATCAAAGGTTGAATGTGGGAGAAAATTAGAACCAACTGAATAATGTAACTTTGCAAACACTAAGTTTGAGTAGGCTATGTTACGGTCTGTTGGCCATCACACTTTTTACATGTACAATAACTCTTTAATAAAGTATGCATTAAAAGGGTCATATTCAGAAGAAAGGCAGCCTGTGCTGTGTATGTGTTCATAGCTAATTCAGCTGTATAGCAAATATGCACTTTGAATAGAGGGAGATTATGAAGTTACGATCACATTGCTTTCAACGGTCACAATAGGATCCCTGCATCTTCCAATGTACCAGATCAATAAATCAGAGATTGAATAAGCCTCACTGAATATGCTTCTTGGCTCTGGTTCATTTTCTCATGAAGTCCTCGGGCATCTGTTTACTGCCTCCAACTCAAGGGGGAGCAGACCAGTAACATGAAACAGAGCACTTTCATGCCAAATAGCCTGAACCCAAATGGCTCTGGATTATGTATGGTAGTCACAAGCTGAATGCTGATTTCTTGAATGGTAAACCCTGACAGAAACAGGCCTTCATTTGACTGGAGCCTGCAGGTATAACAAAAATTTAAGTGTGCAATAATGTATTTCAGGATGACATTCAAAGTCCTGTGGAACTTACCATACAAATTTGGTTCTTTTCAGTGTTTCCTAGCTCTTTTCCCATTTGATAGCTGATGCAATGTGTTTTCTGACTAGGGAAACCACTCCAGAAATGGCTGCTTCTTGTTGGTCTCGTGTTTTATCTGTGATCACTGAGCTTGCACCACATCTTTCAGGGTGTGAAGCAGTTAACTTCCTATTGACTAGTGGCTGTAACTGTCTGTCCTGAGGTTGGAAGATCTTTGTCTTATTTTGGCATATAAATTATCAGCATTTCCTCTATTCTTGGCCCCTTAGCACAAATGAGTGATATGTGAATATATATTCCCTTATGAGTAGCAACTTTCTGAGCATCACACATGGCAGCAGGAGCACTAACAGAAAAAAAAATCCCCAAAACATAGGCAGCAAAAATCCCACAAATTCTTTAAAACCACCCTCCTATTTTACTATATAAGATCTATATATGAATAAAGGCAGTCCCTTTGCTGGATAGTGGAGTGGCAGATTTTCCAAGAAGTACAGAGCACAACTAAATATCTTTCATTAAATACCATTAAAAATAAATAGGTTTTTTGATATCAGTTTGTGCAGTAGCAGATTAGCTGTGGGAAGCAACTTATGCAAGAAATGATACCGCATATTATGGGAGCCATTAAAGTAAATGGTGCTACTATTCCATTAATTTAAATGGGAAATTAGGATTGCGATAAACCATTAAGAGTCTTCGCTTGCAGCAAACACACAGGGACACTTCTTTTAGAAACTAAGAATCTTGAACTGTACCAAGCAAAATAACATTTGGGAGACTAATGATCATACACCGAGTACCCCCATTTTCCATTGGCTCACCATCAGCTGGAGGTGCTCAGCATCCCTCAGTGAAACATTAAGTAGCTGTAAAAATGAGACCTTGTTCTCCAGAGATACGTTTGGGACATAAGTCTTTTCAGAGATGAGTCAAGCTATTGGTGGAAGTTTCCAGGAATGAGCAATTTTTGAGAGTCGATAATCCTGGTTGCAGAGGCATCATGTTCACTTTTTGGATTTTAACAAGTGCCAATTGAGCAAAGTGGTTTGTGACCTTCCCAGAAGAGCTCTCTTTGAAAGCTACTGTCTTAAAATATAGCCTGTCTCACAGGGTGTTAAACTTATTAGTCACTACGAAAAAAAGCAATTTTTCAGTGCTGGACTCTGGGAACAGACAGTGGATATAGCACCACAACAGAGATAGTTCTTAGGCATACAGGGCAGAATTTGTCGTTGCTGCCAATTAAATCTTGAGTTTCTCAATAGCAAATATGAAACAATGCAATAATATTTAAATAATTAATGCAATTGAATGCATTTTACAGTAGCATTTCTACTATTTCTTGATTAAAGTAGTGTACTGTGTTAAATACTGTGCAAACATGCAAGAAAAATTTCATATATGCTTTTTTTTTTTACTGTTTAAACAGGAAAACAGATTACTCGGAGAGCAAGTCGAATGTGCCTCCCTGGAGGTATTCAAAACTCAACTGGACAAGGCCTTGTGCAACTTGCTCCCACTTTGAAACCTCAAGCAGTGAGTCCAGAGATCCCTTCCAACATAAATATTGTATGATGCTACTCTATACTCCAAGTTATAGATAATTATACACTTCTATTATAATCTAAAGGGCATATGAAAAGATATTTGCAATGTATTGTGTTGCACAGAAGGTGTTTGAGGTGTTTAGGAAAAAAAGAAGAATCATGCCCAGAACTCATTTTCCTATGTACCCAGTGATACTTATCATATTCCTTGACTCCTGTCGTGGTTTAGCCCGAGTCAGCAGCTGAGCACCACACAGCTGCTCGCTCACTCCCCCCACCCGTGTGGGATGGGGAGAGAATCAGAAAAGCAAAATCAAGAACGCTCGTGGGTTGAGATAAGAACAGTTTAATAATTAAAATAAAATAGTAATGGTAATGATAACAGTAATGTTTATGATAATAATGATAACAACAACAATAATAAAGATAATAGAATATAAAGGAAAATAACAAGAGAGAGGAATGAAACCCAGGGAAAAAAGGGAAAAGAGAAAACAACCCACAAGTGCTGTAACCACTCACCACCCGCTGACCGATACTGCCAGTCCCTGAGCCGCGATCACTGCCTCCCCCGGCCAGCTCCCCCCAGTTAATATACTGGGCATGACGTCACATGATATGGAATACCCTTTGGCCGGTTTGGATCAGCTCTCTTGGCTGTGCCCCCTCCCCTCCCGGCTTCTTGTGCACCTCGCAGAGCATGGGAGGCTGGAAAAGTCCTTGACTAGTGTAAGCGCTACCTAGCAACAACTAAAACATCAGTGTGTTATCAACATTATTTTCATGCTAAGTCCAAAATGCAGCACTACACCAGCTACAGTGAAGAAAATTAACTCTATCCCAGCAAAACCCATGACAACTCCTCTTGCAAACTCAGTTCCAGCCAGGTTGCGCTAACTTCTACAGAATAAACTTCTTAATGTGCAGAAAATAGAGCAAGCCAGCCAAAAAAATTCCTCCCTAGCACCTCTCAGCTGCAGATGGGACTTCTTCCTATCTGTGGCTTAAACATAGCAGTAAACTATTTGTTTTGCCATGTTTAGTTTTTGGTTTGTTTTTTTTTCTTTTTTTTTTTTAGTGAGGCTTTTTCATCACATGAATTTCCAGTAAATAAAATCAGGGTGAAGAGAAACATCCCCCTAACCTCAGGTATAATGAGGTGCTGCTGCCATGAGTCTGTGCCGTGTCCCACAGATGCTTTCTCTGTGTGTTTGCACTAGTTGGAAGGATATGATCTATTTGCATTCCCTTCACAAGATCAGTGAGGCAAGCCCACAGAAATATCAGACGATTAGGGATGCTCTTGGATTTGAAATTGTTGTATCTCCCAGATATGATACCAATAGCATTAGTTCTGCTTCTGTACCTGGCATTTATTTGGTGCTAGATGTAGCCAAGAAGATACTGTACAATGCATAGAAAAGATTGCACTCTAAATATCTTTAGGACCATCAGGCTAGTTTTGTGTTAGTGCCAGAAATCTGTTTTTCTGGACTGTTGAGGAAGAAACAGAAAGTGGGAATAGTGTGAAAACAAAGTCAGGAAAACCCTTCCACTACTTCTCAAACCAACTATTTTGTCTTAGACTGCTAAAACACTGTTTTGCCATTATTTTCCTCCATTGCTTTGGGGAATAGAAAACCAATTTTTTAATGCCAACTATAGTTTTCATTGCCTCTGATGCAAATTGAGGAACACTCTACAAAGTTATTCCTTCTAGTAATTCTCTCTAGTGAAGCACAGCCGAGAACAGCCCTTTTCTCAAGTGGGTCTGCAAGTCAAACAGTTGCAACAGAAAATGTAGAAGTTTTTACCCATTCATCATTACTAATGGGAGACTCCAGAGCCCCTTTAGGTGGTTTTCTACCTCCAGGAGATATACAGATGTCAAGTATGATGTTACACCTCTTCAAGGTCACTGGAAGCCGTGGGCTTCACACTGGTCCTCGCTCAGTCTTAAAATAGTGCATCTTATGCCTGTTTTACACCAGAGGAGAATCCATGTTCAGGATATAGTTAAAGTTGCAAATATGAGACTTTTTTAGTGCTGTCTTTTTCCTGTTTTTCAAAATATTCCTCTTAATCACTTGCTTCAGGCCGACAGTGACTATATTTAACACCTTCTATTCCACATGGAGGGGGTTTTATGGTTCACACAGCTCTACAACAGGTGGCCAAAGTTTGCCAAAGTGCTGGCAAATGCATTAGTTAGACTGGAATCAAAGTTGTCTGCAAACACTACTTCTTTGCTATTATTTGTCACAGCCATGGGTATTTTTTATGCTTTGATGCATTAGGGAAAAAAGCAAAGCTGCAAAACATAATGAAAAACTCTTAAAAAATGCACAGATGCCATTTTAATCTCCAGTAAGTTTCTCTATTGTACATCCAAAAAACCTAAAAGAGTTTACAGGAAATGTTTCTTGCTGTGGCTTAGCTATTGAAATTAATGGCACTGTAATACCATTCAGCTGCTTGAAAATGGAATTTATCTCATCATACTCTTTGGGTGTAAAGAAATGTATCAGGCAGAATATGTCTTCCAAAGGCTTCTATTGTAATGAATGTGGCATTCATTATTTTTCCTAGACAAGTTTATTTTAGAAAAAGAAAATGAATACAAATGGGTTATTGAAAGTCATTTGTGAATTCACTCAATATTTTGAAAGGATAAGAAAAATGTTATGGCCATTGCCAGATAAAATGGATATCTTTAATATTACAGAGAGATGGTTATACAACACAGGCTGATCTCTTTCTGTCCCTTGCTGTAATTTGCCAAGTAGCTGAGCACCTGCATTTTGGCTTTCTAGCTTGTCTTAGCTATACAGTCCGGCTCCTTTCTTCAGAAGTGCACTAATAAAAGACCTGTCTGCATTTCAGGTTCTTGTTGGCACAACACACCTTTCATTTTCACATATTTGCCTTTTATATAGGCAGGTAAGGAAGGGAGGGGATGGGACTTGTGTCTGTCACCTCAATTTGAGCTTTGGTAGGTGGAGAGGGAGGATGCCTCATGGACTGGAGGACACCAGTTAGCTATTGGCTTCCTGAGGGAAGAAGGGATATAGACCCTTTCCTAAGCCTTCTGCTCCATGCAGCTTGCACACTTGCTCACAGTTTAAAATGCGTCCTATCCCACATGTACAGCATAAAGCTGCAAAAATGAGGGGGGTGGGGGGAAATAAGACGAGTGAGGAAAAGGTGAGGTAGTCAGAAAGTGGCAAAAGCCAATTTCCTGAAGGCAATTCATCTGATTAACATTTTTGCATGATTCTGTGGGAGTAAATGAGGACTTGGGTCCAGTCATGTAATACAAAGAATGTAAAGATGGTCCCAACTATTAAAGCTTCTTGATGGGGTCTGCTTTGTGGCACTGGGGGTGAAAAGCTGTGCTTCAGCATAAACTTCTCTAGCAATTCTTGGCTGTGTGCAGCCTTAAGAGATGCAATGGCAGAGCTGCATAAATCAACCAATTTGCTGGTTCAGGGCCAAAAAGGTGAAGAAGAATCACTAGTTTATATCAAACAGAAAAAACCCCCACCTTTTATTCTTTTGTCACTGAACAGAATGGGTCATGCGTAACAAAATCTAAGGAATAAGGCCATCTACTCACAACATCAGTGAAGGGGATGTGTGCCTTTGTAATGCTCCAGTGGCTGAGTCTAATGAAAAAAAAAAAAAAAAACAACAAAAAAATCCACCTTCAAAGCCCTCCAGCTTTTAAAAGCATCTTCCTTGCTCTCCCTCTCCCAGAAGAACAGCTCTGATACAATGCCATAGCGTATCTCAGGTGGGCTGCTCTCATCTTGTAAGAGGTGTCCCATAGGATATAACAGGCACCCACAGCTGTTGAAGCAAGATTTGGAACTCACATAACCTTCCTTTTAGGCATGCATCTTATTTACGTAATACATACATGTGGAAGATGGAGCACCTACGTTGTAGCTACTACTTTGGCAAATGGAAATCTGTTTGATAAACAGCTAACTGGTGTCCTCCAGTCCATGAGGCATTCTCCCTTTCCACTACTGAAGCTCAAATTGAAATGACACACACAACTCTGCTGGAGTTTCAACAAAGTAAGCTATCTCATGTTAGTCTCATCCTTTCTCCTGAAAACTCAATGAAAAGCTGTTTAGAAACTGCTTAGTATTTTGGATTAAAAAGCTTCTTAGATACTGGCCTTTAGGGTTATCTTCCTTTAACACTTTCCAATGTTGCTATTAATAAAGCATTCTTAAGATATCCAAACAGGTCTATTTATGGGCCCCTTATGTTTGACAGCGATCCTCTTTTTAATTACACACTTCCTATGTGTTTTGACTTCTTTTTGAGTGATGGTGCATAGTAAAAGTTTGAAGTGGTGTATTCAAAATGTGACAACAGTAGGAACAGGCTAAAAATGAGCTTACTGTGAATGGTGGGCTATTATCAGGCATCAGCTCCCCAGAACCCACTGTGACTTACACAGAATCATCAAATCATCTCATCCAACTCCCCCTGCCATGGGCAGGAACATCTGTCACTAGATCAGGTTGCTCAAAGCCCCATCCAACCTGACTTTGAACACTTCCAGGTATGGGGCATCCACAACTTCTCTGGGCAACCTGTTCCAGTGTCTCACCACCCTCACCATAAAAAATTTCTTCCTTATATCCAACCTAAATCTACACTTTTTCAGTTTAAAACCATTGCCCCTGTCCTGTTACTACAGGCCCTTGTAAAATGTTTTTCTCCGTATTTCTTATAAGCCTCCCTCATATATTGAAAGGCTGCAGTAAGGTCCTGCCAGTGACTTCTCTACTCTAGGCTGAACAACACCAACTCTCTCAGTTTTTCTTTGCAGGAGAGGTGTTCCAGCCCTCTGACCATTTCCATGCTCCTCCTCTAGACCTGCTCTAACTCGTCCATGTCTGGTGTTATTACATGCTACTCACCTCAGAGGTTGCTCTGATCCTTCTTTCTATCCTCCTTTGAAAACAACTGTTTCCAGGTCTACTATGATCTCCCCCAAGCCTTTCCTCCTGTGCAAAATACAGAGCTCAGCACATCCAGCTTAGTACTACTTTCACAGCTCTGCAGCCACAGCCTTCCAAGGGCACTGGGCTGCCAAGGGTCCCACAGCCCCCATTGGCATCTACTGCCATGATGCACACCCTCGAGGGCCTTGTGACATGGCGGTAGCTGTACGGCTGTCTAGACCCATACCTCCCTTCCCCCTAGGAATTAAGGGACTGAGTCTGTCCTGCCACTGCTGAAATAATGGAATTCTACAGGGCCAATGGCTCAGTGGGGGTGCCAGGATTCCCCCTATGAAGGTGCTCTCCTATTCAACCTATTCTCTTAAGTATTAGAGAAAAGATCTACAGCAATTACTACACATACTGAGACATGGGAATGTCATTTGACCTGTTTGTGCATGAACAGAATTAAAGTCAGGACGTGAACCATATAGGTGATAGGGCAAAAGAGATGGTCCTGCTAATTTTATCTAAGTAACAGGAACACAGGACTTCTGAGCTACAGCTTGACTTGTAGAAAAACAAACTTGTCTAGATTTAACGATTGCCGTTGATGGAGAACCCAGCACAAACAGGTTTTCAGTGGATAAAAATTCCATTATTTATTAGGTGAATTTGTCTAGATTCAGCTTCCAGCACCAATAAACCTTTTCTTTGTAAGATTCCCTCTGCTGTCTTGTTGTTATCTGTGCAGATACTCAGACTGTGATGCAGCCATCTTATAACCACTCTTTTCTTTTAGCTATATAGTTTGAGTTGCTTGCGTCTTTCCACTTAATTTTCTTGTCTTCTCATCCATTTTAATTTTCTTAAACTTTTTGCAGTTAGTCAGCTTCCTTCTTAGACTGCACACACCAGTCCAGAGCTGGATATTCCAGGAGCAGTTGTAGCAATGCCAAATACAGCAGAGATCTCCCACCAACTGGGAAGTTTTCTGGACACTGTATTGGAGCTCATCCCACAGACTTTCACCTCCTGAGGTGTTCTCAGGTCTCATGATGCTGTAACATGACCTGTTATTATCACCTGCAGCAGCTATCACCTGTTAGCTGGGCACTGTTATTCAGGTTGTTATTTTTTTCTGTGAAGTACACCCTGCCAGCTCAGCCTGCTGGTGTCAGATCCCCAGCAGTCTATGCACAGTGTTTCCCCAAATTTCCTTATAGTAAGCAACCTGGAATGACTGCTTGCCTTTGAATAAGGGTAGCAGATAGTCAGCGTAGCCTTTGCACAGGATTTTTAAACAAATCTCTCTTTACTTAGATGTTGGAGGCAATATACTGATTGAAACAAAGATTTCCCCTGTTTACCTTCATCTGTCTTTCTCAACCCAGCAATCTGCTGGCTGTTCAAAATTGGAAGAAAAAGAGAAACCAAGTCACATTTGGAAGTAGTGCAACAACCCTTATGTTACTAGAGGAGAAGCAGTGACTATTGTGTGTCTTGTGCTCAGTGAATATTTGACTCAGCCTTAACATTCCTTCAAGCAAAGAAGGGAAACATGGTCTAGATGAAACTTCTGTGAAGTGAGTGCAAAAATGTTTGGAAAATTTTATTCACGAAGTCATTATCAGTTGTTCCCTGCCAAAGGAGAAGGAGGTATTGACTGCTGTTCTGCAGAAGGTCTGCCCAGCAACTGACACTCTAATCAATGGGATAATTGAGCAGAGACCACATTTTTCATTTTGCAGATGATATCAAGCTTGGAGGGACTGCAAGGCTATCAGTGAACTGGCTCAGGCTTCAGAGTGATCCTGACAAATGTGTGAAAACCATCTGACCTTCCCTATCTCTGCCAATTCAGTTCAACAGAGGCAGGCACATCTGACTGGGAACAAATGCAGGGAGGGAGGTGACTGATTTGGCAGCAGCTCTGCAGAAAGTGATCTGAGAATCACAGGGGATGAGAAGAAGAACATGAATCAGCACTGTGCAAAAAAGGCAAACATCATACAGAGATGTATAAATAGGAGTCTTAAATATAGGCCAGTTAAAATAGTCCCCCTGCTCCACTTGGCACTTTAGAGGACTTCGCTAGCATAAAGCAGTTCCTGACTTTGTAATTAAAAAAAATATTCTAGGATTTTTTTTTTTAAAATTGAGAGAGAAGAAAACTGAAAGGATTATACAAAATTAATGGAATTAAGCAGAATCAAAGGGGTTCAATGTATTAGCTCTTGATGCATGTCCTAATGATAAGGACAGTGAGCACTGGTAGGTAGCATTGGCCAGGAGGTTGTGGAGTCTCTATTACTGGATGTTTGTAAAAAATAGGTTAGACAAACTGATGTTAGAAATCTAGTTTGTAGAAAAGGTGAGCCTACATTTTGGCAAGAGGAAGGACTTCAGGGAGTACACATGCCTTCAAGAGCCTTCCCAGCTCTACCTAAGCCTTTCTCTGATTTGGCACTGGATGAATGACGTGATACGGAGAACTTGAGATGCGCAGCTGGGGAACAACAGCCAGAGACCTGGGTTGTTGAAGGGAGAACAGGAACAGTGTCAGCATCTCTGTACTGGCCAGAAGGTGACAAGGAGATGTAGAAAACATGAAAATGATTGCACATCCATGCCATATGTGGCCCCATTTTCTTATAAATAAGAAAAATAATACTATGCCAGCTTGAAAACAAATTGCATGTTATATATTGTCTTTTCTACTGCATCCGTAATGCTGTAAAATATGGACATATGCTAATACTGAGACATTTTCTTCCGGGGCTTGATCTTAAATAGCTCTAAGAAAACTCATACAACAATAGATTGGTAAGGTAAAAATTTAGCAACTCTCCAAATGCTATTTGCATTTCATAGTATGCAGAAAACAGTCTAACTCTTCCAAAACCTCAGTGTTTT
Source organism: Sula dactylatra (assembly GCA_013389905.1). NCBI lineage: Eukaryota > Metazoa > Chordata > Aves > Suliformes > Sulidae > Sula > Sula dactylatra. The sequence goes on along the minus strand of WEKW01021559.1, from coordinate 317,831 downwards.
CATATGCAGATTCATTTTTGTGCAAGGCCAGCAAGAAAATCACAAGCTCTCTTTATCCAGCCTCAGCAAAAGAAAAATGAATTTGACAGCTGGCCTTAAACACTTTCTCCTTGATGATTCAAAGAAAATGGAATCCATCTAAAGCTGTTGATTAATTCTTCAAATACAGATGGAGAGCAATACCTTGAAAATCTACCCCTAACAAGTATAATAAATGAATGCGGGGGGTGGGGGGAGCCTTTCTTTTACAAGGTTTTCAAACAGCTCTTTTCAAGGGATATAATACCTATTTTGTATTACAGGATGACTTTATCTCTACAGTTCATGAAACGTAAGAGAAAAGCTTTATAGATTCTCATAAAGGTGATATGTACTGCACTGGCAGAGTCTAGACTTTGAGGAGTTACCATGGATCCAAGCTAAACTATCTCTTCCTTTTCATACAGTCCAAATAATTATCAGAGGCAAGAGGCTAGTCAACAGTGCAGATAAAATATCTTCTAAAATATATTTTAGTAGAATTTTGAAAGAATAGCAATAGCCATGGCACATTTCTAGAAAGTACCAGAATATTTCATCAAATAATTAAAATGGTTTTCAATGTATTTGGGGCTATTTAATCATTATATTATCTCTTCAGGGCTAGTTCTGGCACACAAGAATTTTTTACTCTTGTTATCAATAGTATGGGTTGTAAAGTTAACCAACTAAAAGTTTAAGAATTCCCCTAAATTTTTATAACTGTATCAGAATTTTCCACATAGTGACCTGGAAGCAAAACCGAGCTCTTTATCATGACTGAACTAAAATCTGCCTCTACTTTAAAAATATTACAATAGACTTGGTGAAATGCAGTATGTTTTGTGTTTATATGTACCTTTAAGAGAGAGGACAGTAATAAGAATTTTATTGAACACCCATATGTACACATTCAGTGTGCTATAAAATATCTGATTAAATCTAATTAAAGGAGATCACTACAATTAAAAAATATCCTCTTTCACTTCTTTTGAAACTGGCTCATTTTCATTAAAATCAATGCAGTAGAAATGTACAATTTGCAGGAACTAATTTATCTTCTCTTTTTTATTTCTTACAAAATCATAGGAGGCTTTTAAAAGTCATTTCCTGCACAGAAAATAGGAAATAAAATACAGTAACTTTTATTGCAACTGGAGAATATAGTTTTCCCAACTGTTCTGTTCAGTGGTAGTTACATGACTCTTCTAGACATGCTGAAATAACCACCCCCCACCCCCCACCCCCAATTTTTGAAGGATTAAAAGAGAAATTTCAAGAATATATTTCTCAGGTTGTCTCCATTGAAGATTGCAGTACAAAAAACCCAATCTTTTTTTGAGCCATCATTTCTAGTATCATGCGAGTAAAACATATTAGCAAAGGAAAGAAGCAAGTCAAATATATTCTTACAAGGCAGCACACACTGTGCATGCAAACGAGATCATATATAAGCCCCACTCTTCCCATTCGGTGAAATATTGCTTTGGAGCTCTTTCAGAATATAAAGTACAGAGAAGTATATAGCATTCAGATGCCCTCTAAGCTGAGGAAATCTTATTTTCCTTTGAAAATAGGGACTTCAATCAGCAGTGATTAATCCCCAGATAGCAGGATGTTGTGGCCCACCTGCACAGGCCCAGCGGGTGAGCTGAGCTCAAGGTTTGGTTCCAGTTTATCCCATCTAGCAAGTGACACTGGAGATGAAATCCCTATTTGAACTGGCTGTCACCTAAGAAGAGGCTATCTACACCCTACAGACATAAGGTACAGCAAAGTTCAAGTGGTTTTGAAAAACAACACCAGCTCCCCATGCTCCAGCCCCAGTAGCTAAAAACCAACTGGCTTCACCTAACATGATCACCTGCCACTTTTACTGTAATTAGTTGGTGAGTTTACATTAGTGATGAAGACTTTGGGGTGAAGTACCTTTCTGGGCCAAGGCTCAGGACAAGATTTGTGTGTCGTTTAACTCCTTCCTTTAAACAGTATACATGTGAGAAGTAAAGACTCCATAATCTGTGTTTTGCCTAGGTAGAGGGGTGCATTTCATTCAGTCAGAATTCAGAATTCAGAAAGAAGATGCACCAGTTAAAAGATAATCAAAAGTCTGATGTCTGGTTGATGAAAGGGGACGGTAAAGAGTAGAAAAATGTTATTCTTTACACATGCTTTAAGAGGCTTAGTATAAAGAATAAAAATAAATTTATAAGAGGCTATGTAATGATTAATGAATATTATAAACATGTTATATGGCTACAGAAAACCAGTGTATTTTATTTTGGAAGACAGAAAACAATGTTTTCAAAGCATCCTATCAGGCCCCATGCTAAGCGATTGACTCTAAAGTAATAGTTTTAATCTACTTACAGGCATTTGTAATTGGATTTTTAATGTAAAATATGACCAGAAAAAAGATTAACAGCATTATCTATATCTGGTACAAACAAAATAGTATGTCTGAGAACCACTTTCATGTATATGTACAACTTTCAGTATGTGTATACTTTCATGTATATTTTCAAATATTTGAAAAATGGTCATGCTTTGCTTCAGAATAAACCATGGACCTTCTACCTTACCCAGACAGAAACCAAGCAGACAAGAGAATTTTAAGTATTGCAGTAGGGAGGGGCTTTCAGCTAGCATCAGTATGGAGACATTAATGTGAAGGTCAGGTGTTACCGCAACACAAGGTACAAAAATCACGTATGTCATGATCGTTTGTAATGGGGAACAAAGCATAAACTTAGCAAATGTTCATTTATGGCAATACAATTACAAAAGGTATTTTTGCAGCACTGACGGAAAGCATGGGTGACCCTTGTCCACAAGGTATAAGGCTTCATTTTTTGTAATAAACTTTCTGCGTCAAGTTTCATATTTAATTTCTGGCTGGTTATATGTATTTCTCAAGAGGGATGGTTACATTGCAAATGGACATATGATAATTCAAAGAGTGTGACTTACAGCTTGTTATACCTTTTGCGTAAGGCACATTGATACTTAGATTATGCTATCTACTCTTGTGCCTGGTCATACGAGATAACACAGCTGTTAGGCAAGTCAGATTTATTATCTTGCTACAGAATGTTGTTTTCTTGCAATGGCATGCTTACTTAGCAATTTTGAGTACCTGGAGAAAATCTGAAATGGCTGCGCTCGTGTCAAGAGATAAAATACGTGGAGGCAAAAGCCTCATATTCTTACAGTTCACACTGTTTGTCTAGAACATGGCTGGTCTTTCATGGTCAGTCACTCCCTTGAAAAGATGAGATATTTTCTCCTCCTTGAGTTCCTTCTCCATTCATAGTCCTTTATATCTTTTGAATACCGTGTTCTGAGGGTGTCTGCTGCCCAGTATTTTTTCCATCCATGTCTGGTTGCAGTCACAAGATGTAATCAGCTATCAAATGGGACAAGGTAGATCAATGTTTGAATCTGCTCTGCCATATTCCGATGAGAGACATGAACTGTGGTTTCTTTTCTTGTATGTTGGTGCTCTCATCACATTGCATCTCTCTGGCAACAGTGCTGCACATGTGAGTTATGACCATTGGGCTGCAGAGCAAGCCTCATTTTCTCTCTCTCTTGTTTATAGATGAAAAACAACTCATATCAGTACAGTTGGGTGAAAGGAGTACTTTCCTTGCAGGTAGAAAACAGATCTTCAAGTCTTCAGGCAGAGTCATGCACATCCAGAAATCTCAGCCTTTGTTTCCCACAGCCAGATAAATGAGCCAAGCCAGAATGCTGTTATGACTTAGGCTTCTCTAGCTGTTTGATTTTTTGATAAGAAAATTCCATCTGTATCAAAGCTGGTATGTACATTTCCATAAAAAAGCTGTGGTTTTGATAAAGCTGCATTTTCTGACCAAAAATACTTTCTGTTGGAAAATTCCCAACCTATCCTATAAAATACCATTTGGATGACACACTCATTAAGATAAAATCACCCTAATAATAGCTCAGGGTTTAATATATATTTACCAGCAAGAAAGGCTAATCTCCAAAAATTTTCAGCAGTCATTTAAAGAAAGTTGTGCCTCATTCATCTGAACTTGTTTTTAAAGTAATCTTCTGAACTTGGATATTTAATGAGATCCTTTCTGTAGCATCATTAGGGTCTTGAGCTCTGGAGGCAAACCTCTGTTGAAGCTTCTGATAACTACCACAACAACCTGTATTATTTTAGAGCTTTTAATCCCTTTCCAAACCTTCACATTCATACTGACGATGTCTTCACTTTCCCTTCCTCCCTCAGGGCACCAAGAAAAACTCTCACTCTAGGTAAAAGTCAAGATGGTTATAGATCGGGGATTTTGAACAAGTATTAGTAAGTGTGGCAGACAGTACGCTAGCAACCGAAGCATTGTCAGGTTTTGGGGGCTTAAAAATAAATTCTCTCTCATGTGAGAGAATCTGTAGATAAACTTTACAAATCTAAGCACGGGAGAAAAAAAAACACTGCTCTGCTGTATAATGGTAATCTCAAGTTATCACCACTTAGCACCAATTTTATCACCAGTGTTTAGAAATATGTCATGCAAGTGTGTACACACTGAATTTCTTCCCTATCTTGTTGATGGTCATGTAACTTTCACAGAGGTGAGAGGGTGAGTAATGTTTGTAAACTTGTCTGAGACATGGTAACTACACTGTTCCTTTAGACTGTGTACATAATATACATTGACTACTATAATTTTTTTCCTTAACATATGTGAATCATAGCTTTTATTTACACTCCTGAGCCCACTAGCAAACATTTTTACTGCATCATCGATGTGCAGTTGCCCAGCTGGCCTGACAAGAACTTTTCTTCCATGTTCCTTCCCTCGCAGTTCCAGGGACCATGAATCTCCTGGGCCTCATGTGGATCAGTCCTATCTCCTGGGCCTCCTGTCAACAAGCGCCTGAGATTTTCATCCTTGGTGTTTCTGATGCTGAGAAATAAGGAGTTTGGAAGTTCGATTGCTGTGTGCAAGTTGCCATCATGCAAAGTGTCTTGGAGGGGAGCAGAGGGTAAAGGGGTTCACATCACAGCGGTAACCGTGGTAGGTCTGTGTGTGTAGTGTTACCCTGTAGGAGGCAGCATGATCATAGAATCACTGATTCATTTAGGTTGGAAAACACCCTTAAGATCATCGAGTCCAACTGTAAACCTAACACTGCCAAGTTCACCACTAAACCATGTCCCTAAGTGCCACATCTACATGTCTTTTAAATACCTCCAGGGATGGTGACTCCACCACCTCTCTGGGCAGCCTCTTCCAATGCTTGACAACCCTTTCAGTGATGAAATTTTTCCTAATATCCAATCTAAACATCCCCTGGTGCAACTTGAGGCCATTTTGCCTGGTAATATGAAGTACAAGAGCAGGTTAAAAGCTGGAAAGAGAAGTTTGTAAGGACTTATATAGATGTTTATACCCATTTTCAGAAATCTGCCCAGCATTTTGAGCATGGGCAGATATGTCCTTTGAATAGGAGCTGGTGGAGTAACACCTTATCAAACACCAGTCAGGAAGGCTAGATGAGTTATGGATATGTTTTGCTGGTTATTGGTGCATGTGTAGGTTCAAAAAAAAATAATCCTGGTACCAAACAGAAATGGCTAATTGTACTTTTAGCCATTTCTGTGCTGCTGAATAAAAGAGAAGAGAATAAAAGTGACTGATTCCTGTGCCTAGGAATAAGTAGCACCATTTGGCTCAGGTCCACTGTTATGGCTGCTCTCCTTTGTCACAAATTTGTCTTGCTGAGAGTTGTCCAAAAGTACAGCCAGAGAACAGCAATTAAACTGTGGGGTGATTAGGGGTTGAGTGTGCAAGCACACCACAGCTCTTTTTTATTTACCAGTACAGTTGGACCTGTAGGTAAGTTTAAGTTTAAGACAGAGTAACTCTGGCAGGACCATCCTTGTTTCATTCCCTGAAAGGCTGCTGGATTACTTAAACAGTGGTCCTGCAGGTGAGCAAAACATTTCCCAGTTCCAAACAGGAACTGAAACTAAAATCCTTTGCAAAAAATGGTAATTTTTAATGTTTCAGTCTCAGAAAAGTGAATTCTTGCTCTTTTACCAAGTTTGTAAATCAGATTTATTCTAATTTTTATTTTTCTTGTCCAAAAGTTTGTCTTCTGCTTTTGGTTTCCCCCCCGCCCCATCCTCTGTTTGTGTGCATCTGGGGAGGTGCTACTGGAAAAAGAGGGTGCATGTGAGAAAGAAGAGAATTGATGGGATATTAGTCACATAATTTTTATTGCTTGTGATTGAAAGAAGCAGGTTGCACTGCTGAAGCAGAATTGCTGTGTGTTGAGGGGGAAGGTTTTGCTGTGGATGTACAATGGAGCAGCTTCTCCCTTGCCTTCTGCCTGTCCAGAACTAGCCCCAGAGTTTGGGGCTAGGAATTTCTTCCACAGGCCCTTATGTGGGACCTCCTGGGTCCCTGGACTAGCTGCAGCACTGAGAGACTACTGGGGTTGAGCAGCTGTCCTGGGAGCAGGTGGCAGGTGAGGAGGGGAGGCCTTTCATTTAAGGGGTAACAACTTCATAGTTGCCATGTACCAAAAATACCCAGATGGACTGTTACTGCAGATCAGCTGGCACTTGCTACCATCCAGAGACATTCTCATGGATCCAAGTCCCCAGCTGAAGGAGCATGAAAGTGTTTCTGTTGGTGAAGATGATTCCAGTTTTGGAAGAGGCATAAGGTAAGCCACAACTAATGTAGTTTTATACCTACACCCATACTAGAGTTTTTACCAATATTCCTATTCTATGGTACGTTAAATAGCCTTTAATAAAAAGCTTCACTTTTTTTACTCAGCTTTATTATATCATGATGTAGCTGAAGCTGCCAAAAAAGCCACTCCTTCCAGGTTACATGTGTTTCACGGTAAAGAGCCTTCCTACCTTTTGTTTAAGGAATGGCCACCTGCTCATAGGTATTTAACTGACATTTGCGGTTTAGAGAGGTTACTCTGCAGCACCATTGAGTACTGTTCATATACAGGTCTCATAAAACACTGGCCACAGTAAGCCTGGGCAGTGAATTGAGAACAAAAATGGAAATCCTTAACATAAGCAAAAGCGATAATGTAAAAGCATGTGCAAGATGCTGCTGTGGAGTGTGATGACCTTTCAGGAGATGGGTGGAAGAAGTGATTGTGTTAAATATGGTATGGCCTGGGACTTAGGCGAGGAGGGGGAGCAGGGCAGGATGGAGCTGAGCAACGATGTGCGTGAAATGAGATACCTGATCTATTTTGATTGCTCTAAAAGAGGAGTTAGAAATCAAAACATTTTGTGTCAGCCCTGGGGAGGCTACAGAGGGTCATGTCAACACCTTGTTACAGGCAAACATGAAATGCCTCACCAGTTAGGTCATGAGTGCGTAAGGGGCATGGCTTGAAGACAGTAAACCAGGCGGAGCCCTTGCCACCAAACCAAGCCTGTCAGCATTTTTAAGAGACAAGAGCAGCACGGCAACCTCTGGAGACCGGATTCACCAACCTCGAGGTCTTGCTGTGCTGACTGCACTGACAGCTGCGAGACAGGTCTGGAGGATGCCCTTAGCCTTGGGAAGCATGCTTTCCCTGCAGCATGAAATTTTGGTGAGATTTTTTCAGAGACCTGCCATGCTTTGAGAAATCACAATTTTCCTGCTTTCATTTGTGTTTTTCTGGAAACTGCTGCTGGCCTGCTGAAATAATAATATCAAACATGCTAAGACAAGTCTCATACACTGCAGGCGTTGATACTCTGCCCTTACAGCATATCCACTGTAAGGGAATATCCAGAAAAGCCATTGTATACGGGAAGGAGACTCTCAGGAAGCAATGAAAAAAAGTGATGAAAAATAAGTGGATGTATTTAGTAGATCATTTTCCTCAGAATTTTCAGCTTTTTAAGTGAAAAACAGATTTGAACTGAAGGTAGAAATAATAAACAGAAATGGACACAGATGCCTTCCTTTCAGTGAACCTCTGTTTGTCATCTGAAAGGCAGGCCTATAGGAATTTAAATGCTAAGTTGATTTAAAAAATGACAAAATTAACAAAATTAACTTTTCTTGGTATCTATGACTAAGCTACAGAGTTCAGGCAGAGAAGTGCCATATCAGCCTTTGTGACCAGAAATTGCCCAAATGAACACCTGCTCTGACAGCATGACCCAAAATGTGTAGCTCACTCAATAGCTACTACTCCATGGTACCTAAAAGAGAAATTGGTATGGTATATATTGTTTCTCCCCCACTTACCCTGCAAAGAGTCCTTTCCCTGTTTCAGCCAAAAGGAGGAATTGCTTGATGATGCCTTACTGTAGTACATTTTTTTTAATATCTAATAGATTTAAAACTCTCTTACTGCTGTCTCCTATGAAGTATGTTTCATAATGCCAGGGGTCTGCTTTTCTCTCTGTGGGTGGGACTGCCTCACTGTGTATATATGAAACATTTTTTGCTACAAAGACAGGTTTTTGCAATTTAAAAAAATTTAGGTTTAGATGAAGAATACATGCACCATGCTGGTAAGGGGGTACATTCTTCCAGCAATGAATGCATTTGAACTTAGTTACATGGACTCCAAAGCATTTTTTCAAGCTGAATTTTGGCACAGGTTATGTTCTGGGCACATATAAAAGACCACTGTAAATCAAACATTTACACTTGGAAAATGCTTAGTTGAGGTGCTTGTACCAAACAGTAGATAATCATCTTACAGGCCTGACAATTTTAGAGAATGTCTGCTTAACTTTCTGACGTATAGCTCAAATATACATATGTACGAGCTTAATCGATACCTCCTTCAGCCACGATTTGGGACTTTCCTCGCAGCCATTGAGCAGACATACAAAACACATTTTTTCTTAGAAACCCACAAATATTTTCTGAAGTTACCCGCTGGATGAAGAGAACTAGAACATTGATGTAACAACACATGTTGCTTAATTGCTGTGGCATTTTTGTTACTCCTACATTCATCTACCTGCATTATAATTGCTGCACAGCTCATCCTTCCTTATTATATTGCCCATACTTCTTTGATTTGCAGCGGATATGACATTGTAGGGGTGAACTACAGTGGCTGGTGGAAATCTAATCACTGGCCTTGAGAAAAGTCAAAATAGTCTCATAAACACTTAATTTCACAGAACTGAAGTCAGCGGTAGCACATACCTTAGCCCCAGCTGTTTTGGTCTAAAGAAGAGGTTGTAAGTCCATCATGTAAAGCGGGCAATAAACTTAACACATGTAACAGTCTGGCTCCTGCTTAGGAAGAAGTATTAAGATCCTGACACTGTTAACAAATATTATCCTGTCTCCAATTTCACCCTAAGGAAGAGATGGGCATCTTATCGCTCAAAAGATTAAATGTCTTGTGATTTCAGATGTGGGTAAAGCAAGGCCTTATATTAATTATGGTAGTAGATATATGATGTATAAGAATGTTATTAATGATGTTAAGATAAAAATTTCTATCAGAGTACTACTAGAGTGAGGTTCAGTTTGAGATTCAGGCACCTAAATGTCTCAACAAGAGCTGGATAATGCAGGACCCACAGACGTCTGACTGTAGCAGACTGTATCTGGAGAGGTGAACAGCTACTACGGTCAGGACTCCCATCCTTACACATGGCATTGGGTACCATTCTGAATGTCTGAGGGTATTCTGTTTGACTTCCAACTGCCATTACAGGAGGACACAGATCTCCCACATTCAGTTCCCACAGGAAGGTAGATGGTGTCATTTGACTACCATTGTGTCATGCCATAGAGTCACCATGTTGTCTACCCAAAGCTGATAGATATAACACAGGATCTGCAGGAGACCTGTGTTGTTTCAGAATATTAACTGGAAGACAGGTGGGGTACCTAGCCAAAAGTCATGTCAACTATATATCGGTGGCTGAAATGAGCCCTTTTTGCAATATCGGCAACTCCCATGCAGACTAGCCAGACACCATTGGCTGCTGCAGGTGGAACCAGACATACATGTTTGGGCAGGTGGATCTCTCCTTGGTGCCTACCTTAGGCTGAGTCGAATCACTCTCTAGGCTGCATGTATTACATTGGTTAGATCTCCTTGAACTGTAGTGGGTACAATTCAGTTACCTAAACATAGGCATCTTCTGAGGTGCACTGGGGCATGTAAGACATTAATGTGGATTTGCCAGGTAGGATGCAAGACCAGTAACTTCTGAATTGGGAGCCGGAGGTCTGACAGGATACACCACAGTGTCTACAATGACAAAAGATGCCTATGTTTAAGCTACTGAATTAATTTCTCAGCTTATATATAGAAACTTGTAAGTAGACAACTACATTCAGGTGCCTTAATCCAAGGCTAAGTCCCACCCTGAGTTCATCAGTTTTGTTAATTGTGGAAGGCTACAAGTCAGATAATTTTTGCAGGGTTCTGCCTCTCGTTCATAACTCTTGATATTTGAGGGATTACTGACTCCAGGCGCTGCAGGAACCAACTACTCCTCTCCTAAGCTGTTCCTGACATTCTCCAGTGCAGCTCCACAGCCTGTTTTGATGGCCCAACTTGCTTAGCCTTGTCCAGCCCCACAGCTCAACTGAGCACAGGAATTCTCACAGAGGTTTCTCTGCTCAGGAATCGTAGATGTGTATGGTAGACACAGCACAACACTGCACTGTGAAAACATAGCAGTGATTTCAGCAATCTGAACCCATAGAATCCAAGTCCTCTTTAGACACATTTAATGAGTCCTTCATAGGTTATATCAAGCATCCTTTTATTAGCCACCATATTCTACTCTGCCTCTGTTATGCATTATTTACTTGATTAATTTTTTTTACTATAAGGCAAACATCCAGGCAAGCTACAGTCATTACCAGCAATGTGTGTCTACTTTAGGTTACATACCTTTATATGCCGTATCTGGATGTTTTCTTGTCTGCACATCATCCTCCCTACATGACATGTATCGTGTGTAGGCTTCTTAGTTCTTTGATAGACTACAGACATCCTACATATTAATATAGTATCTGACCACCTATCAGATAGTCTTAAGCTTCTTATCACTTAGCTGCCCAGCTACAAGCTTTAAATTTCATAACTGCAAGCCTTCATAGAAGTGCTTTAGTCTCTGCCACTGGCCCACACACAGGACCTAGCAAGAACCTGCAGATATTCCTCCAGTCCTTCCATGGAGCCAGATCACTTGGATAGCTGTTGCTTTTAGAAACCTACAGGCTGGTCACTGCCACTTTGCAGTGTGATAAGTTAAAAGTTGCTTCTTCAAAGTGTTCAAAAATCACAGGAAAAGTACAGAAAAAACCCAACCAGAAAAGAACACAGAACTTACTATGGAAATTATCTGACTTTCAGTTTTTGAAGAAGTGCGCTGATTCTTCTGGGTAGCAGCTGTGAAGAAATGCTTTGGCCATGCATCTATGCTGTCACATCTCAGAGGTGAGATTCATTACAGTAATCCTCAAGGCTTTTTTTTTTTTCTTTTATTAGAATGGTCTACTTTTCAAGACTGGACTGTTGCAGCATACTCTGTCTTGGTGTAATCTGATTCAACTCCTCAACCACCTTTGAAGAGGTAGACCCTCGACTGTGCATACTTACTGTTTTGGTAATAAATGTCTTGACTTCCCAATGGTTTTGAGCCAATACTGGAAACACAGGAGTAAAGCCTTGCTAGAGTATTTGGGAATAGCTCCCAAGTACATTTGGGTGAGTATGAAGCAACACTAAAAGACTAAATGGCTTCTCAGTTGACTATAAATCACATTTCAGTACTACACACTTCACACAGTACAAAGATTGAGTTTTTTCTATTCAGTCAAAATTGATTTTGTATAATATAGTAGTGTTTATTTAAGAGCATCATATGCCTGTAGCCCTGAAAAATCTTTATGCATTTGCAGCCAGTGTTGCCTGTATATTTAGTAATACAGCAGCATAGTGCAATATAGTTTAAATTACTAACTTACAAAGTTTCGGTTTAAAATTATATAACTCTTAATTGCAGAAGTGACATTTAGGCAGAAAATCTTGAAAAGAATTAACACACTATAATAGTTCTTAAAACCATTCCTATTTCTTGGTGAGCCAGTCTTTGCCTTGCAGTAAAGGAGACCAATATTGGCATGAGCTGAAAAAAACCAAGAAATAATTATCTGAACTAAGGTGTCATTCAACTGCTTATTGAAATACAGATTTAGCAAGCACTAACTTGTGCTGCTGTATGATTTAGCAGTAATTCTTATCAATTTACCTACAGAAAGTGATCTAAAGATATGATGATAGAAGTAATTTTTCACGATATTCTTCCCTGACTGAATTTAATGCATAAAAAAATCAACTTTCATGTACATAAAACTCAGCATTGCATTTTCATTTTTTAATAGTAGTGCTTTTTATTTCTTCATTTAAGCCCCTGTGGATCTTTCTTTTCATAGGAGAAGTGGCATTTTGCCAGAGGTTTTAAAATAGTTGGAATTTGAAGAGTGAAGGGAAATGCTTCAGCTGTGCCTGAACTGAAGAGATAGGATGACTGTATACGAAAAATCCCCATACGTGTCTCTAGAGTGCTGTCAGCTCTAGACTGAGCCACAGGATTCAAGCTTTTGAGCTATCCTGTGGAGACTGAATGAAATTGGTTTCAAAATGATAACAGTGTATCACAAACAGAAATTAAAATAGAAGTGAGAACAGTGAAATTATGTTCTTGCTCCTTTTTATACTGCATCAGAGACCACAAACTAGGATTTTCACAGGTATGCACCTCTTAGGGTTGAGATCCAGTCTCTCCAGATCCCATCTAAATTGTTAAATCTGTTTCACTCCTGTAAGTGATCCAGTCCCTGTCCTTTCCAGGATTTGCTACTCTGAAAGTGTCAAAATTCATTAGGCTGCTCCCTGTTTTGTCTGTAACCTTCCTGGACACCCATCTTCACTTGTTGACGCAGGCTCAGCAGACTGCGGGGAGACAGGCATATTTCTTCAACCACTGCAACCAGGCTTCAGTTCCTGCCTAAAACAGAGTTGAAGCCTGTGACTTATGAGCTGCATGGCTGGACTTGGCAAGGAGCTCCCTTTCCTCTCCTCTCTCCAACACCCTTGACTCTGCTTCCTCAGCTCTGGAGCTTCTTGCCAGCCAAGCCCATGTCACCTGCCCAGGACAGCAAGAGTGAGGCTGTACCCACCTCTTCATTATCTCCCTTCCTGGGAGAGAAGCCACTTCTTTTCCCTTCTCTTTTTGCCCATCCATTCTTCTACCAATTCAGGAGGCACTTCTGAAGACAGAGGGATCATCTACAAACTCTTGTCTCATCATCTGGATAACAGGGAGGTGTTTGAGGCCTTGCAGAAGTAAGAGACAGCATTCCCAAGAGGTCATTTCCAATTAAATGGCAATCCAATGTGGTGTTTCAACTTTCTCCCTGTCCCCCACCACTTTCTGAGATTCAGGGGTTGAAATGGATCTGTTGGTTCCCCTGAAGGAGGGCTTGCAAGACTGGGAAGGCTTTGCAGCCTTTGCTTTCCAGGTATGAGGAAGCATCCAGACACTACATGTCCCCTCCCAAGTTACAGTGGGATTGTCCTCCTTGGCTCATGTGAATAAAACAGAAATTCCTAGGCTTGCCTTGAAGTTACTCCCTGTCACCCTCCAAAATAAGAGGGGCCAAAGGATTTGGAATTCTGCTTTTCCTACAAGGGGATGTTCAGGGTTTGCCCACTTCTTGGAGACACGGTTACAAGGGTAAAGCGAAAACGACTGGAGTTTAGGTTTCTGATTTCCCACCTCACACTAGATCCTACAACAGAATAAAGGAGAACAATTCAGAATCCTTTATGGGATAAAAAGAATTTGTCACACTTGAAACGGGAGATGACTAGAGTCCCCAGAATTCAAAAAAGGCTTTTCAGGTTCTCTACCACCCTTTCCAACTACAAAAAAGTAGAGATGAAGAATGATTTGGCACTTATGGCTAGAATAGAGGAGGATTTGACATCTTCCCAAGCATTCTTCAGCAGTACACTAATTCATTACACCAGCAGCCATATTTTGGAGCTGACAACACCGTGTTTCTAATTTCAATACAGTCAGTCACTATCTGTCTTTAAAGTAATTCTGAACGTATAGTGAATGCATATAACTAGTGTGATCAACAGAGAAAGAAGGAATAGGTTTGGAAGGCTGCATTTTTGCAGGAAATTTTGACTTGCAACTTCTTGTTCGAGAATATTGAGGAAGAGCTTATTTGCCTGGTAGGCTGTGATGTTCTGGCAGGGTTGAAGAAGGTAAATCTAGAACGCTGTTGCTCAGCTTTCCATTGGGAACAGCTATTCATCAGCAAATGGAAGTTAAACGTGACAGCTTAGCAGTTTGCATTTAACAGACAGAATAACTAAGTAGTATTGTTTTGCAGCGATGGAAGCAGTAGAGAAAACGCTCAAGTCTAATTCAGGTGGTGATTTTTTTAAGCAGTGTCCTCAACTGGTAGCGAGAACTTTCGTATCTTGAGATGAAATGCTGAGAGTGTAAATCTATTACACAGGCTATCAACTCACTGTATGCTTGTATATGTTTGGAAGTATGCTTGCGAAGAGAGAAGGAGCATTAAAACAGAAGATGGCTGTAGGCACTGAGACTGCTTGTTCTGCCACAGTGAGGAGCACAGATGCTACCAGTCTAAGGCTGCTAGCTCTTCTGCGGAGTTTTTAAAATGAGGAAGGGGTTTGCTGCACTTAAGTCAGTGCATGATTTGACCTCAGGGAAAGCTGTTAAATGAATCTAAATCAGTAATAGAGTTTACTTTACCTAAAATTAGGTATCCCAGAAGATTCAGCCTCTTTGGGGTAGAAACAGAAATACTCAGTGAGAACACTGTCGAATTTGATTGCATGCGCTGACTGCATAGCAAGCAAAGAAAATCTCAGCGCAGCCTAATGAAAATTATACTGACGCTTACTGTATCCATTATACATATTATCAGAAGTTGAACGTTTGGTAATCACTAATACAAAGAAGGCTGAAAGGTAAATCCTGATCTGCTGACCAGGGGCAGAGTTGGAAGTGTGCTTGCTCAGCAACACAGACGCTGTGGAGCCATGCTTTGAACCCAAGGAGCAGTGAGGGAGACCTGGGTGTCTGCAAGTGTTTGGCTGACCTTTCTGCATGGTTAATATTGCACAGAGTTTGTTAGACTGTCTGTTAGAAAAAAAATATTGGCTCAGAGTGATTGTGTTGTCCTAAAACATGGAAACAAGCTTTCTCTGTAAGAAAAAACGAAGCAACTGGAGGCTGCAGTGGACATTTTCTGACATTTGCACTAAAAAAAAAAAAGGTTTTCCTCTGCCAGACATACAGGTGAAGCAGCAGCTTTGTGCCAGCAACTTATGGCCAAATTTCATTCCTCAAAAGAGGGCTGCTTGTTTCAGGAGTACAGTCACTGTAGGCTTCCCGTATAGTTTTTGGGAAAGGCAGATGCCTCCAGAAGTTGACAAAGATCTTGGCTAGGCTTACTCACCCTAACACCATGAGGCTATTTCTTTCCTTCGACTGTTGAGAGGCTCTGGAAGAAACAAGTTCCTAATGAAGGAGTTTCAGTTAAGTGCCTACTTATAGGTGCTGCCTAAGTATAAATAGGATTGATCTAGGTTTTAGTTAATAATTAGCAAATGAAAACAGAATGTATCAAGATATATTTTAGAATCTCTTGTGCCCCCAGATACCAAATGAAGCTTTTTTTTCTTAAATGTCAGCAATGGACTTAGCATCACTAATGCCCTGTTTTAGGCTAAGGTATTTCTGAGGCATGCCTCTACATCCTGATTTTCAAAATACTTAGGCAGCGAGCTCCAATGAAGGCAAAATACTTCCATTGAAATCAGGTCAGTGCTGAACAGGAGCCTGGCTTTTCAGTCCTTGCACAGGGACGACTGCAGCAATGCCACTATGCACTTAACGACACATCTCCAGGTTCTGCAAGTAACTACTAGGTGATGCTAACACCTAGCTCTGTTGCTGGAGCTCAAGTTGTCATTTGCTTAGTCTGTAATAAAATTTCAGCAGCTTGTCAGATTGTATAGCAAGCTCACTTCTGGCGGGTGATGACCAGCCCTGGTGCTGGACCTGCCATCCCCAGCTCCCACCCCACAAACTTCTTCCTTTAGGGAAGGGGTGCCAGTGGTCCCCTGGACTGTTCAGAGCTTCATCCCTCTAACATGGGAATAAATTAATCACCACTAATGGAAGACTAACTGCAATCCCGTACTCCACATCTTGCCCCTGTACTCAGCACTGGCGAGGCTGCACCTTCAGCTTTGGACCCCTCACTACAAGAAGGACACTGAGGTGCTGGAGCGTGTCCAGAGAAGGGCAACGAAGCTGTTGAAGGGTCTAGAGAACCAGTCTTATAAGGAGTGGCTGTGGGAACCGGGGTTGTTTAGCCTGGAGAAGAGGAGGCTGAGGGGAGACCTTATTGCTCTCTACAACTACCTGAAAGGAGGTTGTAGTGAGGTGGGTGTTGGTCTCTTCTCCCCTGTCACTACCGATAGGACAAGAGGAAATGGCCTCAAGCTGCATAAGGGGAGACTTAGATTGGAAATTAGGAAACACGTCTTTACTGGAAGAGCGGAACAGGCTGCCCAGAGAGGTGGTGGAGTCACCATCCCTGGAGGTGTGCAAAAAACATGTAGATGTGGCACTTCAGGGCATGGTTTAGGGGACATGGTGGTGTTGGGTTGATGGTTGGACTTGATGATCTCAGAAGTCTTTTCCAACCTTAATGATTCTATGATTCTATGATATTTGGTCTTTTCCGTAAAAACACCACAAAAAAAGTGCCCCAAACTGAACCTTATCAGTGCAGAACAGATGGAAGTTGGAAGTTCTAGAAACAGGTAAAGCAACCTCTCTGCCTGCGAGGCGTGACAGCCCATCCGGTGTGCTAGAGGAAACTTTCAGGGGCTTGCAGTTGGCACTTAGATCCATCAACTCATTATTAGTGATTACCTGTGATTTTCCCGTGAGGGCGTTCATTTCCTAAAAATAAAATGAAATTATCTAAAAGCCTTCTTTCTGTAGTTAAACAACAACTTTTTTCTCCTGAGAACATCTCCCTGTAGTTAACAGCCTGTCTAGTAGGTGTGTTTTATTCTTAGATGTCCCAACTCATGTTAGAGTCCACGCAACTGAATACCAGGCTTTTGCATGTTGAGCCAGTTCTTGCTTCACAGCCCTGGTTGAATTGTTGAGTCCAAAGGAGCCTTACAGCTGCCTTTAAAGAGAGGTCCATGCATCGCACCCACACGATCGGTTAAAATGTGTAACTCAGGAATCAAACTTAGCTCAATTCGTTTCCTCCTTGAAAGATCTGTGAGGCATTTCTAACTGGAACTTTTGCATGTGGTAGAACAAATACACCAACCTCCTACTCCAGGAAAGAAAAGTATTGTTGCTGGGAGGTGACAGTCCATGAATTACTGGGGGGGTGTGTGTGTTGTATGATCTCCTTGGACAACGAGTTTCTTTTTAATTACTGTTACATGAGCGATCGCAGCTGTGATGTCTCTTGCCAAGGTACCACGAAGGAAATACTGGGTGAAAGAAAAATCATTTTTATTTCCTCGCCTTCCCCCCCACCCGCGGATCGGCTCCCCGCCCCCGCCGCCCCCGGGCACTGCGGGACGGGGCCACGCGCAGCTCCCCGGAGGGGATGGATCCGGCCGTCGGGTCTCTCCCTGCGCTCCTTGGTTTCGGGGAAAGGCCGGAGGGCAGCGGCGAGGCTCCCGCCTCCGAGGGGTGCACCGCAGCCGCAGCGAGGTGCG